>VOQK01017429.1:2309-29607 GCA_015052645.1 Benitochromis conjunctus
AGCAGTTTTAATGATCTTACACATCTATGGGGTAACAGTAAGAATATCTTCTATAATGATCACATCTCCCAGACAGTTTTTTATTTTTTTGTTATATAACAGTCTGATTAACAGACTGGGTAAATTTGGTTCTCTGGATTACTGCCACTTGTCATTTCTCCAACAGCGCATATTAACAGAGAACATACCATTTATCACTGCTGTGAATCTACCATATTAACAGATACTATATAGCACACTGTCTGTCACTTCTCAGGATGTTTCTCGGCACTGCGGTACTTTTGTCAAAGTACAGCATTTAAAAACTAAATAAACTTTAAACAAAGTACATTTCTAAGTGACCCCAACCTTTTGACCTGTACAGAGTGATATATGTAGTTTTCATCCTCTAGGTCGGTTGTTCGATTACTTAAATGCAACTTACTGAAACCACGTTTGAATTAATGTCTTATGTGTAACAGTGTGATAAAATAAGACAAAGAAATGTCTGTATTTGTTCCCACAGCATATTCCCCACACCAGGATAACCACATCAGCCCCTACATGAGTGGCAGCCAATCTGTAAGCCCTGCCCCGCTGACCACCCCCAGATACTCGCCGCTGCCCAGGTCCATTACGGGAGACGATGATATCACCCGGTGAGATCTCAGTTTATCTCCGTAGCACACAGAAAGAAATACAATTTCTCTCAAATGACATAATAAGCAGTACAACCCAGATGCCAGATAAAGTTTCTAAAGTTTTAACTGCCTTTTAAAACAGACCTGTCGTGATCATTTGGAGCTCCACTGAAGCACCTTTAGAAGATTGAAAGTTGAAAATAAAGGCAACTTTTTTCTGATTGGCTGCCCCTTTTAAACAGGCTCTGCACTGACCTGTTTAAAAGGGGCAGCCCAAGATGTCCACATTAAGGACATCGTCATCATTTCAAGTATTAGAAATGAGGAGCAGAGTATCCTTCTGGGAGTGAACCAGAGATATTTTCACCTAGTAGTTGAAAGTCAAAACAACGACACTACGGAGCCTCTTAAGCAGCTGGGGAATCTCATTAGGTATGAGATATAGAGCAGTCTGAACTGTTGGCGCACAGGAGTTACTCGTACATGTGCTGACCTCATAATTTGAAAATGTTGCTATTTTTTTTTTCAATGTGAACATGCACCACTAGGCCCAATTAGGCCCAATTTGAAAATTGAATTAGAATCAGAAGTTAATCACAGATTAATCAACAGTAGCTCACCAGTACTGTTAAGCATGGTGTGGACATGGCAATATTTGGTTGTCGAATTTTGCTGTTTCATGAAAGAAGTACATGTTGGTTTACGTGAAGTTATGTTAGATTAAACAACTTTCCAACATTTGGCTATTAACATCATATGATCATGATAAACAGTCTTTGTCAGTGTCGCGTTTATTCACAGATGTCAACCAAGAAAAAAAAACAAAAATGATGTGACAAAATTTGAAGAATTTATTTTTGAGTTTGTTACTTGTCTAGTTTTTATAAGATGACAAAATCCACAGTCAAAATCTTTTTTTTTTCCCTCTTCTTTCCTTCATGCTCTGAGATCTTTAGTGAGAGCAGCGAAGAATGACCTCGGTTCTTCCCTGCTCTTGTTCTGCATCCGTGTGTGTGTGTGTGTGTGTGTGTGTGTTAGGCCGTGAAAGGCAGATGGCCCTGCAAATTTTGTCTGTCAAGTAAACTCAGGTTACATATGCACACATGCGCGCACACACACACACACACACACACACACACAGATACACCCTGAGTGCTGCTCTACTGTCTTAATCCATTTTAATGGAGGGATTACTGCTTATCACAGCCCTCGTCACTCGACTGGCATCACCGTGGTTACCAGAATATGACCCATTTCGTCATAGACCTTTTGGGCCAATCAGTGCGCTTTGATTATAATAAATCTGATAAGCCTCAGACAGACTACAGCATGGTCATTTTGACGTGTGCCCTTCTCTTTTCCCCAGCTACTTTTCCTCTCTCGCTCTCTGATTAGTCACACAAATAGCAGATCGTGGGTTTTGAAAAATGTCCACTAAGTGAGCAAAACTTTTGTACATGTGTTTCTTTCAGAACAGATGAATTCAGGGGAAGGATTAGACGCAGGGACACGCTGGTTCGTTTCTATCTCGGCAGTAATTTTCATACATGCTCGGAGTATCTGCCCGTGCTGACTTTTTTCCAAATGTAGTATCTGAAAGGAGGCCAGGGTTTGCTGTGGCAATGCAAAATTAGTCAAAAGCCCACATTCGTGAATGTGGCTGATTCCAAATACACAAAAGAAATGTTCTGTTTGAGAGCCCGAGGAGTGAAACAACATGAACGAAGCTGAAACGCTCTTGTTGTGAAACTGCGGTCAGTTACTGTTTTTACACACTCTGACGGTGTGTCTAAAAACTTTTAGCAGTGGTCGACTTTATTTGTTTTTCATGCATTCATCCAGCCGCTTCATCGCTCGCTTGTGTCGACTTGGATTCTTTTCTTACGTCCTTTGTCACAAGACGTAGAGGCTAGACCGGCTCTCGATGTTCACGCTGTGCCACAAAGTGCGATGCTGACATCTGCTGGTGAAAACAGAAAGTAATCTTCAGGTTAAACTCAGTTTCCTCCCGCTGAGATTAAGCATTCAGCACTGCAAATGTTTCCACATTCAGAGAACGTCATACATGCATATAATGAAGTACAACATCATTTCAAAATGCGTCTTAAGTCACTGACTGATCAAACGTATTCATACATTACAAAACTGATTAACTGGTGTCCTAAACAAGGAGAATACCAATATCAGTGATGCGATGTCTTTGTTTGACTTGTGTTTCTGTCAGTGAACCCAGACGGGTGGTGCTGCAGAGGGGCTCTACAGGTCTCGGCTTTAACATTGTTGGAGGGGAAGATGGAGAAGGGATCTTCATTTCTTTTATTCTTGCTGGAGGTCCAGCTGATCTCTGTGGGGAACTTCGAAAGGGAGACCGCATCCTGTCGGTAAGAACTAAGACACCACACATTCACATGTGAGATTGCTTTGTGAGGGTGTTGTGCCTTAAAAAGTAAAGACATTATACCTAAAACCGAACATCTGGAATCAGTTCCAGATGCTTATTTGCAATGATTGGCATTGATTAATCTGAAGATGGAGTGAAGCTTAGCTTAACTTTTCTTTTATTTCGTGCATTACCAGTCAACCAGCGCCCTCCAATCACTGAGCGCGTTCTCGCGATGAGGTTTGTGTTCTGTTAAAATGAAATATGGTTTTAATTTTAATCGGACGAGATTCACGCTAGATTGACTCCTCAGACTGTCGGGACACTGACAGTCCCTGTAGATGACTGTTATTTTGAATTATTGTATGCGAGTACTATCACAAAGTACACAAAACCGGCACTTGTGAGTGTTTTTAATTTGCTTGTGTCAGTGCACATTTCGGTACTAATTTTGCATGTCTGTATTGGTAGGTGAATGGCGTGGACCTGTCCAGCGCAACACATGAGCAGGCAGCCGCAGCTCTGAAAAATGCAGGACAGACCGTCACCATAGTAGCCCAGTTCAGACCAGACGGTGAGTACTGGACTCTGCATGTCCATTCACATGTTCACTGTGATGTGTGGAATATTTTTCATAAAATATTTGAAAAATACATATGTTATATTCTGGCTTGAAGCAGAAGGTGATACGTCATTTTTTCCATTCTTGAGACGAGTTAGTTCTTTATCTTGGTTTTGGTAAAGGCTGACCGTTTGCTGTGATCACAGCATCAGCGTGTTGCTACAATTCTTCACTCTGTGGGAAATTTGAGTTCAGTATGTGTGGGCAGAATGTATAAAGAAGACAGAAACCAAACTTCATCAAATGGAAAGTGACGTCTTCTCAGCATGTAACAGCATCAGGGTGTTTGTATTCTTTCTAATAAACAATAAAAAAAAGTAGTACGGTCGTTTGAATATTTGCATATTATTGATATTATGCAAATATTCAAAAGACTTTACTGGAAATTCACTAACAGTGTAACATCTACACTTGTTATATGTGATATATTCCCTTCTTTATCCTTTAATCCTAATAGCACATGTATCATTTAAAGTCTGTGTAAGTTTTCTCATAGAGTCGGTTCTGGTTAGGCATCATAACGATTTCTCCTCTTTTCTGTTAGTTTGAGATATTGGGCATTTCACATGAGTCAGGGGTTTCCAGCATCAGGAAATGTTGAAAAACTTAATTTAAGGCTGGATTCAGCAACCATATTACTGATTTTTTTGCCTCAAATTCTTCTAGGAAAATTTCAGCAGTTACTGTATGAATATAAAAAAATGTTTTTGGGAGGTGAAAGCCTGTGAAAGCATTGCTCAAATCAGATGCAGGTGTCTGTGTTATTTTTAGTAGGCTGTAAGAGTTCATATGTCATAACCATGGATAAAGATGGATGTTGCCGCTGTGATGTCACCCACGGGTTTGTGAAGTCCTGTTTTGAAGGCCTTAGTTGAACATGTTTGGCCTTCACCTTGTTGGGGTTTTGAAAGTGGGTGTGATAAAGTTAGAATTAACACAGACTCTGGTTGAGTTTCCCAACAAGCATCATCCTGAATATTTGTTTTACTGGAAGTGACTTAGAAGGCCGTAACCTAGGAAACCAGGTTATAAATGCTGATAGTCTAATGGGATGCTGCCATACCGGCAGACCTGAGTATAGCAGACACTAATTCACACAGCTGAAGCACCATCAGGAGAATCAGTAATCTGTCTGCTGGGAAGAGACTGTGCGAGTTTGATTTTGGTATCAGTCAGAGAGCTTGTTCATAAATGTGTTATTAAAGACATGAGCAGTGTATTACACACAGGATTAGAAGCCCTTTACAGAGTCAGTATGTATGTTTTCCATATGAACAAGTTGTATTAACAAATAATTCAAACATTTAATAGAGTCAAACAGAAATCCTGGCTACTTGGTCCTGTGTGAAAAAGTAATTCTGTCATGGTGCTGGCTCGGTGACCCAGCGTTTTGTGTTTATTATTATTATGTGCTGTTTCAGGTCCCTTGCCCTCATGTTACTCTGTGCTCCCTCTGTTCTGTGTCCAGTTATCCCTACCTTTGTGTTCCCTCTGTAGTCAGGTCCTTGTGTAAAGCCCGTGTCTCTGCGTCTGTGTCTTTGCTGGTGTTTTGTGTTTCCTGTTTTACTTTGAAGGTCAATGTCTCATGTTGGTGTTTCTAATTTTGCTTCCCTGGTTTCGTTAGCCCTGATGTCTCCCAGCTGTGTTTCCCTCCTGTCTCTCATTCCCTCGTTATGCCCCTGTGTATTTAAGCCCTGTGTTTTCTTTGGTCTGTGTTGCATCGTTAACGTCGCTCCCTCTTGCTGTGTGTCTCTTCGTGCCTCCCTGTAGCTCCTCCGTCAGCTAATAAAGCTGTTTTTTGAGTTCCACTCCCGCCTCCGTGAGTCTGCATTTTTGGGTCCTATTTCCTGCCTGCGCACAACCGAATCATGACAAATTCTCCCATAAACCTAATAACTGTTTGTGCCACCCTTGGTAGCAAGTACTGCAATCAAGCATTTGTGATCACTGGGTCTTTCACGGTTTTAGTCCAGACTTTTTTTTGTCTTGTTTTGTTTGTTTGTTTTTTGAGCCATTCAGAGGTGGACTTGTCGGTGTGTTTCAGATCATTGTGATTTAGGGCACAAACTGATTTATGGACAAAGAGCTGGTCCTGAAGTGGCAAAACAGCCTCAGACCATCACACTACCACCACCATGTTTAACAGTTGCTATGATGTTCTTTCTATGAAATGCTGTGTACGTTTTTTGCCAGCTGTGATGGGACTGTCTAAAAAAATTCAATTATCAACGGTGCACAGAATATTTCTCAAAAGTCTTGGAAATCATCAACATATTTTCAGCTTTCCTTCCTAATATAAAAATCAGCATTTAAAAACTGCATTTTGTAATTATGTTGGATAACCTTGGTATAGTATTAAGTTAGCATTATGTTTGATGAGCTAACACATATAAGTGTGACAAATTTGCAAAAAAGTAAGAAATAAGGAAGAGGGCAAATGCATTTTCACAACACTGTATATGCAACAAGTCTATAGAAGCCTGCAAAGGAAAGCATAATATATCAGGTCACCCAGTAGTATTAAGATTTTATATAGTCGGGTCAGAACCAGGTGTTGTGAGATCAAGGAGCACATGAGAGGGAGGTTACACTGCCAAGTGGGCAAATGTAATCATCAGTCAACGTATAAACTGTTGGGAGAACATATGACAACAAGACAACAGACAAATGTCAGCAAGCACAATAGAGACTTTGGCAGAATTTGGGTGCGAATATATGAGTTTGAGCCAGAATATCACCTTGAAATGTTGCATAGTAATTAGGATTT
Organism: Benitochromis conjunctus; assembly: GCA_015052645.1. NCBI lineage: Eukaryota > Metazoa > Chordata > Actinopteri > Cichliformes > Cichlidae > Benitochromis > Benitochromis conjunctus. The sequence goes on from VOQK01017429.1 coordinate 8,699, forward strand.
AAATGATTATGTAGCCCAGATATTCCATCAAACAGTCAGCTGGCCAAGCTGATATTAGTCTAAACATAGTCTAACAGGACAACCACACATTAAGATTGGGGAAGGCACTGTCAGAAGGTAATGAAGTTCTGCAGCAGCTGCAGTATGCAAATATCTTGGAAGCTTATGAAGTCTGTGCGAGGATATAATCCATACATCATTCTGAAAACTGTGATGTATGGATTATGAATTCTCAAAGGTCATACAAGCATGATAAATGGATTATGAATTCTAATTTCAAGAGGTTAATTGAAGGTCCTGAATGAAGTTTCGTTTAAGGTGCACAGACTTGTTACTGGACAAAGCGAGGTTTAGATGGCACAAGCTTGTCTGTGACCAAAGTTGAAGATTGCAAATCCGTCTCATAGCTCACACACTGTAGATTAGTTAAAGCTGTGGCGTGGCGGCCAAAAAACAAGGAGATTGCTTTGTTGCTTCCAATCAAATATGTACACCCTGTTCTTGGAGGTTATTTTGCTCTTATTAGTCAGTGGCAGATTTTTTTCCTGTCAAATCAAAATACCTGTTAGATTTTCAATATAAGCTCTTTGCAGTAACTCATATAAATCACATGATCAGATCAGTTAATCATACCGTTTGCCACTGATGACAGGGAAGATGGTCAGCTGTTTAAAATCCAAATCATGTCCTAAAAACGAAAGTTTAACCACTTTATTAACCAAACTTTTTGCAAGCAGTCAGTCTGTGATGTCATTTTGTGGATATCTCATAGTTTTTGTTGAAGATATCTGAAAACTACCTGAAACATTTGTATGTTAAACTGCTCTGGCATTAATATACTAGTGGATGTGAATGTGTAGTGGTGCTGGTATAGTGTGTTTGTTTCTGACACCTCATTTATTTTTCACTGGAAATAACCAGCGGGAACATCGGAGCATGTCGTCGTGGTTGTTCACATCTTGTATGGGGGTATTAAATGGGATCAGCACCATGGAGAGTGCCCAAAGAGCGCATAAGGTTTGAAAGGAGTAGTCTGCCTGCTTCCATTTATCTCCTATTGATCTATAGTATATGATTAATGTGTTCCCATTACTTTTACAACAACTAACACGTTACCCAAGTGTTAGCTTTCAAAGCTTAACTGCTTATCATAAAATCTTAAGTAACTGCTACAAAACTTCAGGGATAACTTCGGGGGGGGGGTAGCCAGAACATGAAGGCACTGAAGGAACTGAGGGATCTAAATTTAAAGGGAGGAAGAGGCTAAAATAATGGTGAGGAAACTGAAGCAACCATAACTTTTAATCAATCGGGCTGATTTTCAGTCATCTTTGAAACGTTTGTTAATATTCTGCTGATACACAACAGAGATCAGTATGGTTCAAAAGTTGGCTTATATTGGACCAGCTCTGCCTTGGCATTTGGTCTCTCATTAGATAACATTATCATCGGTTAACCAGGTTTACCCGCTGCTCTATATCTTAATCGGAAGCGTTTAGACTTTCCTAAAACAATCAGCAGACGAACACCATTGTGTCTCTGTGTCGTGACTCTCCTATACACCTCATTAGTGACTCTCGACTGAACTTTTATACCAAACCTTCTGTCCATGCTGGGCTTTGGTCAGCAGTGTGTGTGTGTCCATCTGAGGTCCGTGTTAGTCCCATTCCTGTGGTGATGGCCAGCAGTGCTTCGTCTGTTTCACAAACACTCTTCCTGCCAATGAGAGAAGAACTCATAACGACCTCCACCAGGAGAGGAAGAGAGTGTCTGTGTGCAGGTCTCCTTCTGTTATTTATATTAAATATGTTGGCCACTGTAGCCAAACGCGGCACAGCGATACCCTGAAATGAACTGCTCTGTTTGTGTGTGTGTGTGTGTGTGTATGTGTGTGTGTGTGTCTGTGAGAGAGAGAGAGAGAGAGAGAGAGAGAGAGAGATTTGGTTTAAGCTGATGCAGCAGATATGGATCTGTGTTTATTTGAAGTGCAGCAGATGGAGCGTGTTTGTCTGAAAAGTCTTCCTGCTGCATTAATATTGTTGGCATCTGTCATGTTGTTTTAGGGTATTTGAAGTCATTTCATATGTACACTCACTGCCAGGTGAGACTGTAGAACCAGCCGATGTCTGCGGTAACTTCATAACGATGATGATTGCTGAACTTTTGATGATGTTGTGAGATCTCCTTTCAGAGTAAACGTGATGTGCTTTGTGGGGCGTTTGCAGGAGATTATAGGAGCATAAGATTTACAGTTGTGTGTGTTATTAAGCACTCGGTGTTTGTAATTAATGGCACAGGTGAGGCGGTATGAGTGGAGAAAATTGATTGTGTTCTCAAACTGTTGTGAGTCGTTGTAAAAATCTTCTATCATCTTTTGAAAGAAAAAGGAAAACAAGATTATGTTGCACACACTCACTGTGTGTGCAACATAAGTCAGACAGTGGGATGGATTGTACACACTCCTATTTGTTTCCATCATTTTTAGTTTATGTATTCCTCTTCCTTGTAGCGATCAGAAAGCCTGCATTACCCATATGGCGATTTGAATGTGGACAGTTTGATATAAGAAGCAGTGATCAGGCTCCAGAGGAATTATTTTCACTTCTGCAATCTCTATGTAACCCTTTATCACCCCTTAACTAGAGTGAAGTCATCCTAATGACCTTGTATCCAATGGTCTTGCCAATGAGTACACAAAGCCTAGAATTTATCAATTGCAAACATTGTTGCGCTACATTATTTTTTTTACATTTTTAATATAGAAATTTTATCAAACCTAAAAATGCAGCTAGGTATAAACCTATTATTTCCTTTACAATTTTGCTTGATCAAAAGTTTAAGACCACTTGAAAAATGGCAAAAAATCATATTTTGGATGGTTGGATCTTCATAAGGTTGTCTGGTCTCACTCCCATTTCTTCTTGTTGCATGTTGAAGCTCGACTTGGAACCTTGTTAAAATCCAACCATGCAAAATATGATTTTTTGCCATTTTTCAAATGGTTTCAAACTTTTGATTGGGACTGTATTTACATAATGGCCATTCTTACTTGTCTGAGGTCCAGTATTGATTTTTTCCATGTTCCTCTCAAGCCACAAAAGGCTTTATGTTACTTATAGTCACCTCTCAGTGTCTAGAAAACACAACCGCTGTGAGACATTTTGTTTTGTATTTTCAGGACCTAATTCCACTGTGACACCTTGAATGTAATCTTTAAACTCAACAACATTTTTGAGTCCATTGCTTAGTGCTAAAAGACTCAAACCACGTTTGTTTGCAGTCAGATTGCCTGTCACCTTGTGCAGCCACCTTCAGATCAAAAGTTGTAGCACACTCAACTTCTGAGCAACAACTACTTGCAATCAGAACCAAATGTGAAAAGATTCAACGTAATCACCTGGAAACAAATGAGTAGTAGCCATTACCAAAGTGTTACACTAAAATGGGCAAAAGTTTCAGTTACATACCATTACTTTTCTAAAGTTAGCTGATATTAGCAAACAGTAATATGTAATAATCTGAACAGACCATTGGCTCATGCTCAAAACAACAAAGCTTCAATACATAAAGTAAACTTGGAATTGGAACTTAAATTCAGCCTTGCAGCTGAAGGTTCACGTCTTCATTTCTGTCTTTAAGTATAACTGTTGATTGCGCTGTTTGGAAAAAAACACGATGTTTGGTTAAAACAATGTTGAATCGCTGTGCTGACCTTCAAGCTTGATGTTCTCCCGTGCCATTAAGTTTCCTGATGTGGGACTGTAAATGCCTCCAGGTTGACAGCACTGTTAGTCACTGGGATTACACACGACTGTCAGAGACACACACTGTCACACACATAAACACTCGCACGTGACCCACACAGAGCCAGTGTCTGTCAGCAGTAATACTGAGGTGATGTACAGAGGATTATCCTCACTTCTGTTAGTGTGCTTATTGCACTTTGCGTGCGTTTGTGTGTGTCGTGAACAACGTGTTACATAGAAGATTAACAGTAGCTCCATCACACGGGCTTTCAAATACAGTGCTGCATGATTTTCTTCTGCTGAACACCCAAAGTGAAGGACTTCCTTCTTTGTCTAACTCTGTTTATTAGCCTGCTCTTTCCTCTTTCACTTCCTTTTCTTTCCTTTTCCTTTTGTCGCTTTCCTTCCTCTCCACCCGTCACCTCCTCCTGACTTCAGTGTTACTGATATTTGTGGTAATGGTCTGACTCTCCACCCACGATGTGTGATTTGGGGGATTTGAGGTGTCACTTGTAACGGGAAGGTGACTGACTTGGGATTTGCAGCGTGTCACTTCGCCACTTTGACGCTGAGATGAGACACATTTTTTCACTTCCAGCTTTTGACATTTAAACCGAAACCAGTACGTCAAGACATTTTTGTCTTAAATAGTTTTAGTTACGTTATTCTTCTACTTCTCTCCTGCAATTTGATCACTTAATCAATACCAATGTAGATTGCTGAGCTATTGTTTTAATTATAGATGAGCCTCTTGCAGCACTGCTATTTTTGGAGCTAGGGCTTATCGTTGACGTATAAAGCAGGCTTATAAAGTGAAGAATTTGGGTTGGGGTTTTATTTTGTGTGCATGTGTGTTTTTTGTTTTTTTGGAAATTCAACTAATGAACCAAACAGAGGTCTGTGTTCACTACTGGAGTTGAGGGAGGCTGAAGCCTTTCCCAGCTGACGCTGGGGTTATAGGTGGGGTAGATCCTGGACAGGTTGTTGGTGCATAACAGGGTAACGAAGAGAGACAGACAACTACTAACCTTCACGTCCAAGCCAACAGCCAATTTAGACTCACCAAGTTACTGTGGGGTGCCAGCGGAGCACCCGAAGAAACCCCATGCAAGCACAGCAAGAACCTGCGAATTATTTACGTCCTTGGACAAATTCAGTTTCTGAAGAAATTAAAAAATGAGTGAAAAAACGTAAAATTGAAGCGGTTCAGTGCAGCTTTCTCGTTCTTTAAGAATGCGTCTCCTTCTTTTTTGGGCCATAATTTAATGGTACATTGTTTGAATAAATGTTTGGGAGCTAGCAGTCTTCTTCTTGTCTTTGTCGGTATAAGCTTCTCTTCTTTGAATATGTGGAGCAGTCCCGAACTGGCAGCAAGGAGGTGTATTGTCTGCATGATGCAAGTATGCAATGGTCTGCTGATTAAATTATTTCTCCATAGTGCTGCTAGTGGAAACAAGAAACCCTCGGGAAACATTTAAATGTACAAGAATAATCCAGATGCTACAGCAATAGTAACATTAACAGTGGGAAAAACAGCATATATGATCCATGCTTCTTCCCGTGGGACATAAAAACTGAAGGGAAAAGTATATATATTAATTTAATGAATCAGGATCAACCCTTTGAGAGACATTGTCTTTTGTCTTAGGGGTTCACTCGTGGCAGTTATTCACAATTAGGGCCGTCTCTTTCCTCTGTTAAAGGAAAAGGTGGTCTGAAAGGAGAATGTATTGGTGCAATGCACACAATCCTAATGATGTGAAATGCCTATCTCTAGCGGTTTTGTGTCGGATAGCACTGAAGCTGCACAATGCAGGGAAAGGTCTCTGCCAGCTGTTCAATGGAGTAACAATGCTCCTCTAGAGAGAGGAGAGGAGAGGCGAGGAGAGGAGAGGAGAGGAGAGGAGAGGAGAGGAGAGGAGAGGAGAGTCAACAGGAGCTCCAAATCTTGTCTGTCAGTTGATAATTAGAGGAAAAACGCTGTCTAATATAAAATTGTTTAATCTGACCACATGAATTGAGTCCTCAAGTAAAGCAAGTGAGCAAATTAACTTTTAATCTGCACCCGCTACGCCTCACACCAAATTTTCCAACGTACACAAAATCAGGTCGAGATCATGTTCTTCACTTTCTTCAAAGCTGATAGTAAATGAGCTGATGTAACGTCATGTGACATCTGTGGCAACTCAGCTGTATGGCAACGGAGAAGATCCTAACCGTAAAAGCTTTAACTAAAAGTGGGTGCTGTGTCATTCTTTCAGGATAAAATGTTCTCAAAATTGCTTACACGTGCTCCCGGTGAATATCAGCAGATCAGTGAATAAATATCGGAGGCGCTGGCCTTCTTCTGTGATTCATCCATAACCCTGCAGCCGGGGACTTCCACTGCAAATGGAGATGATGACAATACAAGCAAATGTCCTCCTTGTGTGTACAAGCAAGAGCACTCAAGCAGATGTGCACTGCAGACCTTGGGAGTATGAGCCAGGGAACGGGACACAGGTGCACCTGCTCTCTGCTCTCGATGAAAGGTCAGCCAGATTCAGAGGAGGATGCAGCCTTCCACTGTTTGGGAGCCAGTGACAAAAAAGTCAGAGAGAGTGAGCTAGACTGACGCAGGAATAATCACAGCAACGGTAAAGTTAAGGCAAGATAAAGAGATATTCAACTTAAACTTAATATTAAACTCATTTTTTGCAGAATTAGTGATACAAACTATTCGCTGTGGCCTTTTTTCTTTTTTTTTTAAACCCACTTTCACAACCATCTTTTTTTTCTAAACAGCCATCATTGCCACACGTGGCTCCGTGTCGGTTGCCAAAGTGCATTTCCAGCGATCTGAGCAGGTATACAGGAGAAAACATGTGCAGCCGGACCGGTGCCAGAAGAGACAGAAGGTCCGCAATGATGTTTCACTACATAGATTATGCAGATACCGCGGTCAGAACGAGGAACAGACAGAGCGAGGGAAACAGAGAGAGAAAGAGAGGGAGGGAGAAAGGGAACACGAGAAACAGAGAGTAGGCGACAAACAAATACAGAAAGAAAGAGAGGACAGCGACGGCAGCGAACGCAGAAAAACGGAGCAAGTGTAAGCATGACAGGGGGAACATGAGAGACAGAGAGAGGGAAGTGAAGCAGGGAGGGGTGTGTGTGTGTGTGTGTGTGTGTGTGTGTGCGCAGGCTACAGCTGGCAGAGGGATTCCCAGAGCCAACTGCCAGTGTAGTGGAGCTCCTTAACAACTTCACAGGCCTCTCAGAAAGGAGCTTTAAAGTGGCCACATGGCCTGGCCAGCACAGCAGAGCAGAGCAGCAGGCTTTACTTGGGCTATGTGCACACACACATTTGTGCACATGCATTCATACACACACAAGCTCAAACAAGACTCAGCCCGCCAGCTGCTGACAGGGACAAGAGTGTCCAGAGCGATAAATCTGTGTGTGTGTGTGTGTGTGTGTGTGTGTGCGTGTGCGTGTGTGTGTGTGTGTGTGTGTGAGGGGGGGGGTTAAGCAAGAAATAGCAGGAGAGCAAAAAGCCTCATCTGGCTTTAGATACTCTACAGAAGTCACTGCATAGTTTCAAGTCATACTTTTCGATAAAAACATGAAGCCAGCCTCATATTTTGATATTCTAACCAAAGAGGCCACATCAGGCTTTGCCTCCCTCGCACCTGCAAGCCTTTTTTATCTTTTACTGAGATGCCTCTTTGCACAAATAGAAAAATACATTTCCACAACTGCTGCGTTCATTCTCGTCCGTCCTCGTAGGGGTGAAGAAAAACGCGGTACGCGCCGCTCAGCAAAGCAGCTTTGCCTTTCGCCGTTTGATTCCTCCGATAACAGTAAGCACCAGCTCATTGTGAAACGTTCTCAACAAGTTAAGCCTCCTAATTTCAAAATCGTTCCCTGATCCTTTAAACGCTTGGTGCAAAGCAGAAATTGGTTCTTTTATCGCTCTCTTTATATGCGCGATTATCATTATCCCTCTTTTGAGCTGAACTTTGAGGAAGGGATGGATGAGGTTTGGGGAGGCGGGGGGAGAAGGAGGAGGCCAGTGGATGAGATGCCATCACACGGCCTGACTGTGTGTGTGGTGAGATGGATATCCCCCTTTCTTGCTTTCTCTTTCTCGCACTTCCACTGGACGTTTGTCTGTCTGGATCGGCACAGTTGATTTTTCCAGGGGTTGTCCAGTGACAAAGGTTTTTCAGTCAGGATCGCTGTCTCTCCCTTTTTTCCCACCATCACTATGCTAGACCACCACTATACTAATGGCGGGGCATTAGCATTTCAAGGAGCCTCCATTAAGGAGGGCAAGAAAAGCTGCTCTCAGCGGGGGGAAATCCATTTTGTCCCAGGCTCCAACATCTGCTGCAGCCGTCCCAGCCAGAAGGACGCTCGGATAAAGCCCGAAGAGCCCTCTGATTTACTGTAATGACAGACAGACAGATAGACAGGCAGAACGGATGACCATATGCGGAAGAGAGGGAGAAAAAGGAAAAAGATAAAAACAACTTCTGTCTCACTGTCTGTCATGTTCTGGTGCTTTCTGTGTGCATGTGCCGGTGGTGGTGGGGAAAAGGGGAGGGGGGTCATGGGAACGGCAGGTTGCCAGATTAAGCTCTCTGGGTAAAATCCTTTATGCCCAAAGTAGTGTGAAAAATGTAAAAACAAAATTCTTAGAAGCAGAATGTCATAGTATCATGGACATGGTATTATAATAACAGTTTAAGAGAAGCGGTAAGAGGACATCTGTAGTCATAATTAGAGGAGCTCACAGGCTGGTTGTCATCTGGCCCCACATAATGGCTGAAAGACCTGAACCAGAAACAGAAGACAAGTCAAGAGAGCGGCAGAGGGACGGAGGGACACGGGGCCTTGATCCCTACCCCATCTGTCCTGTTTCTCGCAGCTCCTTCTAACTTCTTCATCCCGCCCTCCCTCTGTAGTGGTCTCCTGTTTGCGTTGGTCTAAACCTACTAAGTCCCTCAGAAGCCTAAAGCCCGAACAGCACGGAGGTGAGCTGAATCACACGCCGGCCAGCTGGGAAGTCAAAGCTTTTAGCAGCTATACAGACAGGAAGCAGAAAACACCAGCAGTAGCAGCAGTAACACGAGGCCGAAGCAGGAGAAGAATGTGGGTTTGTTTTGTTTTTTTGTTTTTTTAATCTTTACAATAACTCATCTCGCAATATAATGACACCGTGCCCTTCTAATGATAGAGCATATTGCAATTACATGACTTTTTCCCCACCCAAAGGGAGCGTCTGTGATGTCATGGCGCCACAGCGCAGATATTTTTGTCCGTCTGCACCGAGCACGCTTGATAATGGCACATTCTCCAAGATGAACACCACAGCATTAGTGGCGGGCGTTTAACAACCTCTGGGTTGTTGTGACACAACACACCACCGCGATGATGGATACTGGCTGTTGCCGTGCACAAAAATAAGAAACTTGCTCCAGCTGATAAATGCTGTATAATTTTTTTTTTTTACAGCAGCACATCTGACTGTCTGGCAGTTCATCTGTCTCTTTTCTTGTACCATCTTCTAGGAGTAAAGACACAGATACAGAGTGTCTGCTGGAGTTTAAACAGATGGAGGGCCTCTACTGGGAAGGAGTTGCTCGCCATAAAAAAGAGGGGGAAAATGAGGCAAAAAATGTCTTAACAAGGCATTTATTCTCATATTCTGTCTTAAAATATTTATTGTTCCGTCTCTAAATGTTTAATTTCGACATAAAACAGTGCTATTAGGGGGAGAACATGGTTTCCAAAGCATTTTGTCTTCAGAAGGGGTGGAAATATGAAATACTTCAAGATATCGTGAAGCTATTTTTTACATATGCATATCAGAAAAAAATGAAATTATCTGTTAGTTAGCTTTTGGAAAAAATCTTGTTTCCAAAATTTAGTTTGTTTATATTCTCAGTAGATTTAATGGCTTAGTTTTCACACTGCAAACATACTCGCGCACACGTATGAGCTGCTTGGTTGATCTAAAGAGGCCTGTTGAGGAGAAACAGGGCGATGATGTCATCAAATCAAGTCTGTGTCTCACACCATCAGCTGACCCGGTGATGTCGCCTGCGGTGAGCACCTGGCTGCTTTCACCACAAGAGAGCCATTAGATGTCAGAAGGTTGTTTAGAGCGCAGTCATTATGCACAAATACACACACACATGCAGTACATAGAGCCAGCAGCTGGTAGGCAACTCCAACTGGACAAAACAATAAAACTTGGAACTCCGCAGCCCATTGGATGCTACAGAAACCTGGTGAATTTGGAAAGAGCTATTTCTGGTTGACTGTCTGTCTGTCTTTGTTTCTGTCTGCCTCTCTCTCTGTCTTTATCTCTCTGTCGTTCTCTTACTTTGGTGCCACCCAGCCTTGACGCCATAGCTTTTATGCAACACCAGCCTGACGGATGCCTTTTGCTCTGTGTGGTCCAGACGTAAGCCATCCAGGCCACTTGGTTTGTGTGTGTGTGTGTCTCTCTCTCTCTTACACACACACATGCACACACACGTCATCTCTTGCTCTGTCTCCACAGGTCTGGTTCTGAGCTCCATCACTCCTAACAATTATCTTTGGCTCACAGATCAGGCACCTCAGAGTCTGGGGCTGGTACAGACGAAGCACATGCCGGCTTAGAGATGTGTTTACAAGAACTGGGGGGTAAAGTAAGTGTGTGTGTGTGTGTGTGTGTGTGTGTGTGTGTGTGTGTGTGTGCGTGTGTGTGTGTGTGTGTCTGTGTCTGTGTGTGTTTGTTCATTACAGAGAAAAGAAGGAAAATGTACAATGTTAGAGCAGAAGGCTAGCGTATAGTGCGCTACAGTCAGCAAGACTCTAAAAGGAACGCTTGTAGTGCTCTTCCCACTACCGGATCATGTCCAGTGTGCACACACATACACACACGCACACACACAGCCAAACATGCACATACACATGCGCAGAGCCAGATGGACAGCAGTGCTAAGGCTTAGTTTAATGACAAAAGGACCCTCAATCTGGACATGGATTTATCACTCACTTTAAAGTCCATCTGCGAGAAGTTTGGACAGAAAACACAACTGCTCAATCTCACTGCCTTCCCCAGCTTGTGTTTGAGCAACTTAGCAACTCTCTCTCTTTTAGACCACACTCACACGCTTCGCCACACAATGTGTCCCGCACCTCTCCTGTATCTTTAACAAATCTGAATGATAAATGTTTGAAGAGGGGGCGGCTGCACTACTTAGATTCCCGGGCCGGTGGCCTTATCATACAGACATGCAACCATAGGCTTTTATTTCCTGGGTTTAGTGGTGCCCAGGGGCCTGGCAGCATGTGGGGTGGTGTGAGGGGAAGCTGAGAGGCAGATAGACAAGAAGAGTGACAGCACGGAGATAGACTAGCTACCTATTTATAGCCCGGGCCATCTGCAGAGCTCCCTCTTGTCTTTGGTCATCCTGTTCACAAAGGCTTGGAGGCAGATTCCAGCAGCCCAGCGCCCAGCCGCTCCATTCACTATTCATTCCAGAGCCGGCAGCACCATATGGATCCGGCCCCACTGCTGGGCCCTGGCCGGCCTGTTTCTCCCTCTCTATCTCTCTCTCTTCAGATTGACATGGTAATGAAGCCTGGGTGGCTTGCAAAGCGTTCTCCTTTCTTTTTCCCCTTCTTTCTTCCAGTGTCTTTCCCCTCTTCTCTCTCAAAGACGCCGGGCTTGAGCATGACCGGACACCCCCTCCTCCTTCCCTCCTGTTCTCTTCCTATTACTCTCCCTCCTCCTCCTTTTGCAGCACTCGCCTTCTGTCTTTCTTTACAAGCAGCCCAGACACTCTCCTCTCCTCCCCGTACCCACTCTCAGACATTCAAATGATCTCATTTGATTCCCTCACACCTGTGAGGAGCTAATGTGACCTTAAGTGGCCAAGATGTTCTCTTGCCAGTTTCGCACCACACATAGAGATCTCCATCCCTGTCAAGGCTGACACTGAAACAGAAATGAGTCAAAGTGTGTCACTTTTAAATCACCAGTGTCACATGTCAGCAGGAACACTGGATACTCCCAGACACCACATCCTCTTTTTCAGCTCACATCCCCTTTCCAGGTTGACCATCTCACTTTAATGAGGCATAAAAGGCGATAAAGCGGAAATATAATCAGAGAAGGGGATTCCACACAAGGAAGCTGTTAATGAAGCTACAACGCACAGGCCCTTGGGGGGAAGTAAGACAACTGTGAAACTTAACCCAAACAGAGCTAATGTCAAGCTCTCGCTGCCCCGCTTGGTCCTTCGTCATTAGCCGATAGCAAACTTGAAAGGCTTTAAACTGAAATGTCTGAGTCTTTAAACAGTGTGTGCTTTTTTAAAGCCCTACTGAACAACCCGACACCATATCTCTGAAAATTTTTCTCAGAGACTTTGGCTTGCAAATATTAACTACAATCACAAGACTTTTCATCTGCCTTTCCCTAACATAAGAACAGAGCTCTAAGGTAAACAGTTAACGTATAACTCGGTTATCATTTGTAAACCATTTACAGCATCCTGATTCAACTCTGACCCGCCGTTCTTTTGTTTTTAGGTAAATTCAAAGCTTTTTTTTTTTTTCTTTCTCTACAGTACTGTGATCCAGCACAGTTTTGTTTTGAAGTGGCCACTAATTGGTGCGTTTATAATCTGATATTCTGACTGCTACTTTCAGCTGTTATTACTGATAGAAAAAGCAGACCCTAATCATAGCAAAAAAAGAGAAAGTTTAGCAGCTGTTTCATGCAAATGTTTTTTAAAAGGAACTGTAACTCTGGTAGATCAAACTTTTGTGCTTTCTTGAGTGTTTCCCTCTAATTGCAGAAGAGCCTGAAGAATAACGGTGTCCATGTGTATTTATTGCCGTAATATTTTTAGAAGATGGATAACGTTAAAAGTACATTAGTAGTCCGAGGTATTATTCCCGCTGTAGTGTGCCAGTCACCTTGGGATCCATGGAGCCCGAGGCCTAGGCCAGCCTAGTTAACCATGCATGCTGTGCTGGGCCTAACCTAATTAGGTGCCATCCCAATGTCAACACTGCTGCGTTCGGAGCATGATAAAAGACAAGGCTTCTCTTCCTCCTCTCAAACTGTGAAAGGGCTACAAAGAGCCGGGTAGGAGAGACCCTACCATCTGCAAGCTCCGTGTGTGTATTTGTGCATGCATGACTTTGTGTGATACTCGCATGCTGTCATTTTGCTTTAAAACACTCGCTGGGAAAGAAAACAGCTACAGGTTCTCTGCGCAATTGCTTCATCTTATTGTGAAACTGGTGTGGACTGGTGGATTTTTTCTTAATTCAATTTAGAGCTTTTTCTGTGATAAACCTTCAAAAGTACATCCTGCAGCCAGCGGGACTTCATACATCCATCTACATACATCTGTAGGCCTTTCAGCTTGCAATTTCATGCCATGTATAGTCTGCGAATCCACTTTTGCTTTAGTCTAGGTGCACTCGGATTTCAATGCCTTTGTTTTTTGTATATTTTTTGGCTTTTCCATCACACCCTCAGGATCATTAAAGCAAAGACAGATTTTTGCACTGAAATCCCAATTAGGGTCGATCAAATATGGCTCCCCGAGCACAGAGGCGCGCACGCACACGAACTCAACGTTGCCTTTTTAATGTGTCGTCAAACCAGCCACTAATTCCATTTATACGGATAAAACACTCTCACAAATAGATTACCTGCTACATACGATCCTCTCTTTCACTGTGAAATTGTGGCACGGAGCCACATCCACCCACTGCTTCTTAGTCCATTAAAATACAGATGAGAGCGTTTTACAGCCTGGGCCAACAGCAACGCCTCCCAGCTAATCCACCAACAAACACAAACATCAGATGAATTATCTGTAATGGAGAGGACTCTGTTCTGGCACAGCTGACGGAGAAATGAAACAAAACACGAGTTTATTTTGGTAAATATTTGGATTTCATTTCGATTCTGCTTTTCATGTACGTAATTAGCTGGCAAATATAGATCTGTATAGAAACCTTTGCTTTTCTATGGAGGGTGTTGGTGTCTTTAGGTGTGCTTCCAGCAGTTCTTTTCGAAGCCGCTTCATGCCATTGCGTTCTGAAAGCTAGATGTGAGAGGAAAAGTTTCTTTGCTCTCAGCATTTGAAGAGTTTGTCAACTTCAGCTTCTAAAAATGCACTTTAAGAAGAGAAATCCGCTTTCTGAATCCTCCATCCATCCATCTATCCGTGGCCAGCAGCACACTTGACAGTTTCACTGGCTCAGGAGCCAAGCAAACAATGCTGCTCTGACAAGCGAATCTCTGCCGTGTCGGAATCTCATCTACTTAAAGCACTATTTATTCAGCACACATCCTTTTAATGCTGAATCTTGGCAACGGTGCATGAAATCCAGCACCTTAATTCCATTAGCTTGTTACTCCAATAAGTCCCAATAATCTAAACCTAACTGCAACACATACACAAACCCTGGAAATACACAAGCCATAACTGCTCCCTCTGGGGCATTTTTAATAACAGTAATAGCCTTTAAAGGTTGATTCATTCGGCTGAGATAAAAGTAAATGGCCACATTAACCTGTTGGCTGGGACTACCTGTGCTGGAGCTTGTCATATAGAGGAAGTAAAAACTAGTGGCAATGTGAAACGCAGCAGGTTTTTTGAGGATTTAATGTAATTACATCACAAAGACGTAAAGATGCCACAGCTTAAGGAAGCTCTAATTCAAACGCTTTCTCTCTGCTGCTTTTTTTGGTTTAGTTTCCCACCATCCTGAATGAAACGCCTTATGCTTGATCATAGTCTACACTCAGGGGTGAAGCTATTGTCGATAAGAGACTGAAACTTCTCTTCAAATGGGGCTTAGCCAGTGTCATTCAAAGACTTTGCTCTTCATTTCAAAAGTGACTCAGCTTTTGTTAGTCAAAGGGTAAAGAGGGTCCTTTAAGACCCAGATGCCCTTGGTGGGAAAGAAGCGATAAAAATTGTGCAAGTGAAAGAGAGAAAAAAGAAACAGCGAAGCGAAGAGAGCGTCGCGAGACAGATAATCTAAGAGGAAAGAGAAGGAGAAAGTTATGGGGATATTAAGAGTACGCCAAAAGAGAAAGGCATGAGAAAGTCTGCTGGTAGGTCTGATCCTGTGTGAGCCGATGAGATGGGTGACGGGTGAGGAGGGGTGAGAGATAAGAGCCAAAGAGGATTAGGGCTGTGAGAACCTTTGTTGTTGTGATCAGTTAAAAGCACTGGCTCTCAATGATCCACCTGACCACTTCAGTGTGCTTACAGCAGCAAATCTGCATGTGAGGCATGACAAGACGACGTGAGCAGCCCACTGAAACACGGGGACCCACGACCACAAGTCCACAGCCCTGCAGACAGATGTTTACTAGAGCTGACGTCTGCTTTCTTTAAGCATCTCTACAACTCTTAAATCAAAGCGTCAGATTCCAATATGAGTTGAGAACACAGGCTTGTGTTATGTGAGTCCAAGATGTGTCCAAAAGTTATTTTCCCATGTGTTGTCTATAGCATTGTTCACACTGTTTTATCAAAGTACGTGGACAATTATGGGCCAACTGTACCACACTATAATAGCCTCAAATATATACATACACCCTGAAATCGTTTAATCATGATTGGCTACAACTGGTACTTTCTCTTTGCCAGCATAAAAAGGATTTGTTTGACACCACTCACTGGATTGGTCAATGCTCGGAACAATGAGAAGGTTCAAGGAGCTCACTGATTATCTAAGAATCACTTGTAGATTTCCAAATGTTGGGAATGTCTTTTAGAGCAATTTCTACACAACTGCATATTCGAAGATCATCGGATCAAACAATTGTGTGTAAGTACAAGTTTTTCAGATATGTCACCACTTTGCAGAGGTCTGGACGAAGGACCGAACAATCACCGACAAATGAGAGAAAATTGGTTTGGATGTTCATGAGCAACCCAGAAGCCACTGAGGCTCAAGTCTGCCATGAACTGGAATCTGCTGAAACACCAGCGTCACTGTCCACAGTGAAGGGAGTTTTACATCGCCTGGACTGAGAGGGTGCTGACCAAGAAAGAAGCTGCCAGTGCTATTGGTACATTGTACAAAGTGGATGGAATAATGAAGGAGGACTGCCTTCATCTGCACCTTAACTCAACAGCTAGATGGTTGAAACTTGGCTGCACCAACAGGTCCCAAACACACACATCAAACACACATCAAGACTGGTTTTGAAATTGATAAAGCAGGCTAACATTAAGCTGCTAAATGACCTCCCAAAGCTCCAAACTCAAATCTGTGCATTACGCTTAAAAGCTGAGTCTGTGGCAGGAATCCAGCCAATTTAGATGAACTCTACCAATTCTGCCAAGAAGAGTGGTCAAATATCGAGCCAGAATTATGCCAGAAGCTTGATGATGGCTGCAAAAAGCATCTGATTGAGGTGCAACTTAAAGGACATTTGACAAAATATTAGTGGGGGTGTGTGTATATATTTGATCCTGTATGTATACTGTATGGCCCTGTGTGTACTTGTGAAAATACAGAATAAATCCAAACGTATGCACCCAATTCTTGTTTTTTAAAATCATTAAACATGAATGCTGTGGAATTATTCCACCCTGGAAAACGGCTGAAAGAAATAATTCAAATCCTAATATTACCAGAACATTCATGCCCATGATGAGTGTATGTGAACTTCTAACCACAAATGTATCACAGAGAGAGCCACCGTGACATCATCTGCTGGTTTGTAACCTTTGGGTTTATTGCCTGCAGTTTAGCATTATCATACTGGCATGCTGGGGGGTTTTTTTAAGTTACCAGAAGTTATCATATTTGAGCTAGAGTATTGATGGACTACTACATTCCCAGGAAATGCAAACAAGCTTGGTAGGAGTGCGCATCTATAGACTCTCTGGAAACAGATACCTGCTGCTTAATGCTTAAACGACATCTGACTTTTTGGGAATTATCCTTTTTACCCTCAAAACAAGCCATTTATCATTTAACAGAGAATTTTGTTGGTGTCTTAGACGACCCCTAACAGTGATTTCTTCGTTAGTCTGTAAGACATGTTTATTTCTGACAATGTGTTTATGCTGTGCAGCTGGACGTTTTAAAATGGGAGTCTAAGGTGAATAAATCACTTTTGGAGCCAGGGCCAAGTGGCCATTTCACTAGCTGGGACCACATCCTCAGTTATGATGAGCGATGACGGATGAGGAACTGTGAACTGGTGCTGTGGTTTGGGGAAGGCCTCGAAGGGGACTGGCAGCGGCTCCTGGGCCGGGCAGATCCCCATGTACTAACAGGAAGTGAATGAAAAGGAAAAGGAGAAGAGAAGGAAACGGGGGGGGGGGGCATGAAAATGAGAACAGCCGGTATTGGTGAAGGGGCATATATATATAGCCTGAGGCCGGAAGGGGCGTGAATGAGGTGTGGTCCCGCTCCTGAAATTCAGATGATATCTCCACTTGTCGCAGAGACAGATACAGAGACAGATAACCCTTCAGACCTGCGGTCAGTTTAGAATTACTAATTGCTCTAACCCCCTACATGTCTTTGGACTGTGGGAGAAAGCACAAGTACCCACAGAGAATCCACGCAGACATAGCGAGAACATGCAAACTCCACATAAAATGGATGGAAACAAAGGACTTCTCGCTATGAGGTAACAGTGCTAATCACCACACCACTGTGCTTCCTTACCCAAATCAGTCTTTATTTCCTTTTTCCTCTCTCTCTCTCTCTTATTTATTTATTTATTTATTTATTTATTTTCTCTCGAACGCTTGACAAACAAAGGCACAAACGACAGGATAGGAAACAGAAAGCTAAGCAAGCCAAAGTAATTAGGACACAATTAGGGAATTAGAGAAATGAATGAGACAAAGAAAGGAAGTACTATGATTAACAAAATAAAACAGGAAATGCCAAACACGGTAACGAGCAGCGCACACAGGAAGACACAGAAAACTGTAAAGGCCAGAAGGGTGAAGCGCTAAGAAACGTGAAGGAGGAGAACTGTTCCCAGTTTAAGCTTGAGTTTGGTCTCCCAACAGCTCCAAAGGTAAACACCATTTCCTGTTTCAATGCGTTCACCAACTAGTTATGGTTTGGTCCGTGGCAGGAAGAGTCATACATTCGCCAGAGCTGAAACCTGAAAGCCTGCTGTGTTTGGAAATCGAGTCGACTGTATCCAAGAGTCAAGAAAAAAAATTAGTTTAAAAATGCTAAAACATGGTGTGATGGGGGTAACTGAGTCACGTTTAGGGCCGTCACAAATAGGAGAACGGTCATTACAAAGCCGAGGGATTAAAAAAACAGTTAAAGGCGTTTGAAAAGCACTTAAATGTAGATAAGAAAGTCTGTAGTAATTAAGAACAAGAAAAAGTAATACTAAAACGTAAAATTAAAATCCACAAACATCGCCAACAGATCAGTTGCTGGATAGTGAAATGTTTGGGTGAAGCGCTAGTTGTATTATTTTAAAGCTATTCTGAACATTATTCAGATTGCACAGAGTGGTTTAATTAATCTCTTACATATAAATATTTATAGGAGCAGGATTGAAGATACATTAAGGATATGTTAGATTAAAAGTAATGTGGTCAGATGACACCAACATAAAGTGGTTATCTCCTGTGATAAAATCATAAAGCGTGGCGATGTTTGACAGAACAAATCACAATCATGTTCGTGACAGTGCATTTTATGCGGGAGAGTTTGGGTGTAGGTTTATTGCCAAGGTTATATTAAGTAATCCCTCACCATGAAGTCAACAGTAACACTTCAGCTGAAGCTGCCCTTGCCGTAGGGTAGCCGCTGTACAGGAAATTCTCTGGTACACTAGAGACAGCAGGGATGCGCGAGTAGATGCAAACACCTACATAAAATGCCTACATGTGCATACACACCCCCACACAATCGTCAGTGTCCCTTCTGTGCTAAAGGCACACGACAGCAGAATGCATAAAATCATTCAAATGGTCTCTGTCCCGAATCGCAAAAAACACTCACACATGCAATCTGCCTCTCACACCCCGACTGCATGGACACAAAGGTTTTCATCATTCTGCTCTTTTTTCCCTGGGCTCATGCGTAACATACACACACTTTGGGAGTAAATAAAATTATAAACACCACCTGAATAGCTGCTCTTCAGTATTCATATTAAAGCACCAGGAACAGCCGGAGAGCTGGTACCCATTACTGAACAGGTGTTTTCTCCATCAGCAGTGCATTTAGATCCTGTCTGTCCTCCCTGCCTGCTTCCACTCTGACGAACACTTTAAGTGCAGAGCTCGTGAGGTTTCAACGCAGACGCGCGCATATTTTTTACCATTCTCCTTAAATACTTGCTCAGTCTCTTCATGCCACTCTTTCACTTCCCGGTCGTCCTCTCCTGCCTCCTCTTCTTCTCCCTTCTCAAGTGGGGATGTCTTGCCGCGCTGCTGAGTCGTTCTCTGGTCCTCCAGACGCCGCAGGCCTCCCAAATCAGCTTCAATGAGGAGCCCTGCAGAGGCTGTCGCTGCCGGGGAGAAATTGCGGTGTAATTGAGCTGCATGATAATAATACGTTCTTCTCTCTGATTTCCTACCAGCGGTGAATCATCAACACCATCATCATCATGCCATCACATCAGCAACGCTCCGCAGACGCTTCCACGCTGCCACCGCCTGAGTTGACCTGCTCTTTCACTAGATTCTCTTTCTTGTCGATTGCTCTCGTTCCACTTATTTTATTCCCATTTCCTCTCGCTTTTATTTTTCCTCACTTTGCGCTCTCCGCTACTCACCCTTCTCATCTGTCTCCAGCTATACTTCCAGTTTCTGTTCCACTTCACTGGATACGGGGCCTCGGAGGTATAGCGAAATTACACTGTACAAAAAGAAGCATGTATATGTGTGAGCAGGAAGCAGGGGGCAAAGGAAGAGAAGTTAATTAGGAAGTGTGATTGTGTGAGCGTATTATCAAACACATTTTTGGCTGCATACTACATAAAGCATTCATGATTCTATTTCAGTCATTTCTTTCACAATAGCACTTAACAATTAGCTCGAGTGTTGCATGTTTTTCACTCACGTGTATGAGTTATACTGTATGTAACACAGAGTATAAAGGCCTCTGTGTTTCCTGCAATGGCAGTTACAGGGACTTTGGTAACGGTGAGTGACTGGGTATGCCTGTATATGAAAAGAAAGGGGGAGGGAAGGTTAATCAATACACATGCACTTTGTTGTAAAGGAGAAAACGAGAAGTTAAAGGGAGGTTGAGAATTTGCCAAGGCAGGTTTTAGACTTGTGTGTGTTTTTGTTTATATGCGTGTTTGAGCAGGAGTAGAGTTTACACATGGCTTTCAGTGCTTTAAGCATCCTCAGGAGAATTGGCTTTCCATGGAGGAGAACCATTAGGAAAATCATTGACTGCTTATTGGTGTCAGCACTCTGCTTGTGTGTATGAGCTCAAACAGAGAACAATGCTGCTCTTTTTTCCTCTCGCTTGCCCCTCCAAATAGCCAGTCTTACTGAGATTTCTTTTTTTTTCTCCTTTTCTCTCTTTGGCCTCAAGTTTCTTTGCTTAATTGCTGCGGCAACTAGGCCTACAAGAACAATTTTATACAATTCTCAGTTTAATTGGTGTATAGATGATACCTTTTTTTTTAAAGGTTTTGTCTGGGCAGTGCTTCTGTGGGGCATAAAAGGAAGTACATCAATGTCAGAACTGCAGCTGGCGTATGCATCGAATGGATGAATTTCAGCGTGTGACCAAGTTGGTGTGTTTATTCATGTTAGCCTCGCGCACATTTGCTCCAGAGGTATATAGACTGTGCAGATATAATTTTCTTAACTGCTGAGAAAGAGATTTGGTCAAGGCAATTATAATTGAGCCAGGGCATGTCTGCTTGCTTAGCACTCAAGTCTATTTGCCTAAAAGACACAAATGACTCCAATTTAACAGCAATAGAGGAGGACTGTAATGAGTTGGTAACTATTTGCCTGATGTGAGTGTGTTGCTGTAAGGTACAAAGCACAATCAAAGGAACTATAGAACTATATTTTCCCTGGCATTATGTCCAGTGGCAGTGAGGGAGATTAATAAGCAGGAGGATTATTAGCTTCTCTAAATTATTGTGCGTTTTTTGCTAGACTTTCTGTGCGT
>VOQK01017430.1:2301-21359 GCA_015052645.1 Benitochromis conjunctus
GTCTTCATGATGGTGTGGCTGGTGCTTGTCAGGGACTTAACAAAAAATGAAAACAAATGCGTCCCGAGTCTCAATAAGCACATGTACCGAAGACACTGTTTGTGTCTGCGCCGACAAAAACGTTAATATTTGTGGTATTTTTAGGGTTAGTTTTTCCTGTTAAAGAGCAGGACCGAGCTGTTATTCAAGTGCAGTCGAGTTACATCATCAGTGTGCAAAGTAAGACAAGTAAAAACATGAATAAAAATGGAAGTTAAAAGAATTTAAAAGTTGTTGTTTTTTCTGTTTGTTGGTTTAGTTTAGCTTTAGTTCTCTATGATGTCGTCCCCGTGTGGCTTAACATTGCAGGTTGAGAACTGAGGCTCGTTTTGGCTCACACACGAGCTGCAGCTTCTCTATTTATAGCAGAAAACGTGTGAAAGCTCGAGCTTTCGGTCTCGTTTTAATGCATGAAAACAGAGCTGCATGTAATCATGATCACGTTGTTTATTTTCCACACTAACTGGTGCTTAGTTTAGCCGATAAATGATATAAACTGCCAGATTTTATTTTTTGTTTTCAGCAGCTGAGAACTGAAAGTTGGGAAGTTTACACCAAATGTGAGACAGAAAAGGTTCAAACGTTTCGTGCCTCAGAGCAGACTCTGGGGACCCTCTGACTGCTGTCGAGGAGTTGATTTACTCTTCTGTGAACCACAGATCACGGATGAGTGACTCTGCAGGTTTTCACTCCCCGAGTGACACACGAGAAGGAAATGAAAGCAAAAGCTGCTGCTGGTGTTTTTTATAGCAGCGATAAACTCGCTCTGCTGCAGGGCTTTACTACATTTCCCAGGGTGCCTTTTGGGCAGCTGGCAGAGCAGAAGCTGTGAGCTGGTGTCAGACTGAGGCGTAGAGGTGGATCAACAGCATTAAAGCTCCACCTGTCATGTTGCTGTCTTGACTTCCTGAAGGAGTGGAAATGTTTTACTTAAATGCTTACATTTCTTTTGTGTGTGTTTGTTTTTTTTCACTTGTTTACTTCTTAAATATCTTCATGGAGGCAGTACAGTCTGATGGGTTTTTTAAAATTCATTTTTAAAATATTTTTTTGACAGCACGTCATTGGCTAAACGGCTAAATTCAGTTATCTCTGACTGCGGTGTTTTAGGTTTTGTGTTGCCTGGTTGGCTGTAAACATGTTTATTTCTGCTGCAGAGTTAAACATGGTAACACTGGAGTCTGTGGGGAGGGAAGTGGTGGTTTTACTTTGGCTTCATTTTCAGCCTCAGACGTCATGTTTTTTTGTTTTGTTTTTAAACTGGGAGATCTGAGGGGAATAAATGCCTGAAAAAGTCACTGATGTTTTTGTGTTGCAGTTTATTGAAGGTGACTTTGAGCATTACCTGTGCAAGCTCCAGGATCCACAGGTAAAAACACCGCATGCTCTTATTTTTCTCACATGCTGGGTCATTTTAATATGAAAGCTCATAGTTTTCTCTGTTTTCCAGCAATGGGTGGGAGAGGTGGAGATCAACGCGCTGGCCACCATGTACAAGTGAGTGATGTCAGAGGTCTCTGAACAGAGAGCTGCACTTTAACTCGACAGAAAGCCTAGTGGGATTTCCCTCAGTGTTTGAGATTTATTTATGTATTCACTGTGGATAATAAAGCGTTACACTCACGGGCCACTTAGGTATACCTGTTTAACTGCTTGTTAACACGAATGTCTAATCAGCCAATCACATGACAGCATGGCAGCTCAGTCCATTTATGTATGGAGAAATGGTGAAGATGAACTGATGACGTTCAGTCTGAGCATCAGAAAGAGGAAGAAAGGTGATTTACGTGACTTTAACCGTAGCGTGGTTGTTAGTCTGAGTAGTTCAGAAGCTGCTGATCTGCTGGGATTTTCCTGCACAACTATCTCTGTGGTTTACAGAGAATAATCCAAAACAGACAGAATATCCAGGGAACGCCTTGTTAATGTCAGATTTAAGAGGAGAATGGCCAGAGGGCTTCACGCTGATGGAAGGCATCAGTAATCCTAATAAGCACTCATTCCAACCAAGGTATGCAGAAGAGCATCTCTGTATGCACAACATGTTAAACTTTGAAGCAGCAGAGAGTGTCAGGGTTACAATTAGGTTATGGTTAGGTTTAGGGTAAGGGTCAGGGTTAGCCATTCATTTTTGATGGTTAGGGTTAGGGTAAGCGGCTAGGAAAAACATTATGTCAATGAGATGTCCCCACCAGGATATAAATACACATGCACGTGTGTGCGTAGTAACAATGATCACTAATTTATGAGACATTTATGGTTTTTAGAAGCTAAAATCACCGCTGTCAGCATTCAGGTTTCAAACTAAGTCTTTTTGAGTGTTTGCTGCTCAGAGCTTCCTTCCTCCAGTTTCATTGGTGCAGGTCTCTGAACAGAGGACCAATGACATGTGAGGTGTTTTTGATAATATAGCAGTGCAGTTTCTAAGCTCGTATAACGATGTGTGCAATGATCCTAGTGACACTGTACTGCCACAGCTCGGATGATTTTGATGGAAATAGTAACTCGTTGTCTGTGGCTGTAAACAGGCGCCACATTTACTTTTAGAAGGTTTTGATGACGTGTTGTTGACTCCAGAAGCTAAATGTGATGAAAATCTTTTGCCCCCATGACCTGGCCCTAATGGGCGGATTACATTTGGGTTTTTACCCCTCAGCCGTAAAAGACTGATGAGGTATTGTCTGAGACATTTACAGTTTAAAGATGATCTGGTGAGAAAATGCAGATAAGCCCAGATTTGCTTGTGAAATGTTTGTGAACGAGGCTCGGGGGTCTTAACGGGTCGGGAACGACCACTAGTCTGTCGGCACAGCGACACTTAAACCCTGAGTTAGGCTTTAAAGGATGCACAGTCGGGAATGCTCGTCTCAGTCAGATATGAAGCAGCATCCCGAGGTGTGACAGCTTTGGAAGCTCGTCCTCATTTACAGTCGGAGGACTCTGCGTCCCTGCCCCCGAGTTTAGCATCAGATGGTGAAAACGATGAGTCACCAAAGCTTCGTCATCTTCACTGTGTTTCCTCGTTTCATCCTCCTCTCCTCTCCGTCTCTTTTGATCTCTTCCTGCAGGAGGGATTTTCTGATCTTCCAGGAGCCCGGCAAGCCAGCCGTCAACATCACAGGCAACAACTTCAAGGACAAGGTGAGATGGACGCGTCCGGCCGAGCGTTTAGTTAGAAACACCATTTGCATTTCCTGTCTGAGGTAAACTTTCAGAAAATACAACAAGCTGTCAGGAGGAAGCTTTGAGACGATAGCAGCGATTCTTCAAACAACGCCGCTCGTTATTTTGTCTTTACAGGACATTTTAAAGCAGGAAAAAAAGCCTTTTAGGCTCTTCTCGCTTCAATTTCCACTCATTTATTTACTGAAGCCGAGACGTTTGTTTACCTCTTTCAGGTGCACTTGTGCTTCCTGAACGGGAATCACTATGACAGCGTTTATCCCATCAGCCGGATCAAGAACACCGCGCTCTGCCAGTGTGAGTGTCTGTGATTACATTTGTTTGTAAAACAAGAAGACCGGAAAAAGAGTGTAAGTGAAGAGAAATCTCAGTGAATTCATGACAAACAGATGAGAACATAAATCAAAATGTGGGCACGCGCCAGAGAAAATGAGAGAACAGAGACCAAATTACAAACTAAACAGCACACAGTCAGCGTAAGGCTGTGGCACATAGAGGGATGCCTTTGAGCTCAAATCTTCATAACACTTCCCTTAGTCAGTGTGCAAGAGGAGCAGTGTGAGTCATTGACTACAGTGCACAAACTGGTTTTGTCTCAACTCTGCTAAAGGTGAACAGTCACAGGAGAAAAGCCTCTCAGAGCACATCCACACATTCATGCTGCTGTGTGTCCCAACGTTTACCGCTGATGTCTCTGTTTGACGTCTCTAACTGTAGCTGTCGTCTAATGTGATGTAACCTAAGCTTGTAATGTTTCCTGTGGTGTAATTCTGGGTTTCTGAAGTTCAGCAACATGACAAAAACGACACTTTGCAGCATAAACACAGACGTTAAACTCGGTCCGTAAACAGGAAAGCAGCTTTCTGCTCAGTTTGACATTTTCTATACTACCAACTGGATTCACTTCATTCACCCCGTCACAGACACACATTCATACACTACTTTATCTAACATTACATCACAATCACAACGTGGAGGTTCAGGATACTTGGACCGGTCCGAAGGAACTGATTAATCTTTCGACCTTCTGGTTGGTAGATGCTTTACCAACGACAGAAACGAAACACAACCGTGGAGGACGTCGGGGTGATGGTACACCTGCTGCTAAACCGACTGTAAATCCACCTTGTTGCTGGAGCGCGGTGTTGGTTTTTGTGCAGCCGTTTTCCGCGTTGTTGGGTTTCAAAAATGGCGAGTTTGATTCTTGTGAAGGCGTTGCTCTCATGACTCATCCAGGGATTTCACTTCCTGGCCAATCGGCGACATGCCGTATTTGACGTCTTATTTTCGGATCGACTCGGCTCGTTCTGAACTGAGTAGGTACCGGGTACTACCACATCACTGCCACATGGACTGAGCAGCAGGTATACCAACCCCCTGATGTCCTCCATTGTTGTGTTTGAGTCGCGTACAAAGAGCTTGTGGGACTTTCGGACTGCGTTGCTATAACGACCCTGCCCACATTAAGGTGTTGCTCAGTTGTAATAGAAAAAGAGTGAAGCCGAGTAGACGCCAGTGGAAAAGAGGCTACAGGCTTATCTTCACGTGGGCCCACAGTAGGGGTCTGATGCTTTGTTAACCAGATGACAGTCAAAGTAGAGGCTCGGCCAACGTGACAGTCTTTTATTATTATGTCGTTGTTCATCATAATCAATCCATCCACTTAAATACAGCCCATAAAGAGCGACAGTAAGTCAGTGGTTAAAGTTTAATGAAACTGAAAGAGCCCACAGAGCGTGGGTTACCCATTGACAAACTTTTTTTTTGTTCAAATATTGAATTTCTGTCTCGCCTCTTATCAAAAGTTAGACTTCAGTCTATAATTAGAGCTCCTGTGTCGTACAAACACGGCAGTAAACCCCAGAAAAACCCCAGTCTGAGTCTCTGTGTGGTTCTCCTGCAGCCGTCCTGTACGAGCTGCTGTACGAAGGCGTGTTTAAGGTGGACCGCAGCTATTTGGGTTCCTGCCAGCGGATCGGCCGACCCGCCGACCTCCTGAGCGACGACTGCATGCCCGCCTGCGCCAGCAGCGACGACTCCGACCTGGATGTAGACGAGGCGCTGTGGTAGGAAACCGGCATCAAGCAACAGTTTACTCACCTGCATGATAACATTTACAATGAAGAAGAACAAGTTAAAATCCAGCACCTGTGCCTGATTTTTAGTAAACAAACACTTCATTTTTATTTTCTCTGTTACTGGCAGTAAAGTCATGGGCCGCTGTTTTTGTTTATTTAATTTCCTCATTGTTATTCATTTACTTTTATATATTAAAAACTGATTACCTACTTATTTGGACATATTGACACCTCATTTCCTTTTTAAGTGTTCTCAGTTCCTTTTATCAAACACAGTAAAACTTTAAAGGCTGTAATAATCTCATGATGTCTGTTTTTATGGCTCAGGGTGGAAAATGGAACCAGCTCCACTTCCACAAAGCACAACCAAAGCTACAGGGTAACATTCATAAAACACATGTTTTATAACTACCACACTGGGTAGTCCTGTCACTGAAGTGTGTGTGTGTGTGTGTGTGTGTGTGTAACAGGGCCGTGGGCGTGGGCTGCCTCAGAGGGTGAGGCGATCTTTGAACCCGACATTGCTCAGAAATGTGGAGTACGATGTCTGGCACAAGTCCAAGAGAGGTGACACACCCAGACGCATGCACGCACACACACACGTGCACGCACACACACGTGCACGCACACACACAGTGTTAACAAACAAACAAAGCATGCGTCTGAAAGCAGTCAGATCCAAGGGCGATGTCCAAAGAAACGACATGCTTCAGAATCAGTTTTGTCCTGTGTAAGTTAACACGAGGTCAGCGTTACGACGAGATGTGTTTGTTGAGATGAAAAATAATTAGAGCAACATGAGTTTAAAAACTATGAAGAAAAAAGTGGAGGGAATAGAAAAATAAGATAAAAGAAGTAAATACACATTCTTGTATTTACACGTGCGTGGGCGGGGGGATGTGTGGTACGCAGCATTGTTGCACATTAGAAATGTGACAGCTGTAAGCAGCAGTCAGGAGTCTGACGGTCACGTATGGGTCAAAAACACCTTAATAAATTATAAGTAAGTCCGCCTACTTGGAGGGGTGACTGAAGAGAAGCAGACTGGTTATAACGGCCATGTTTGTGGCACTATCTCCTACAGTCGTCTGACAAAAGCAGACACGAGGACAGTTTAGTTGTGAGTTGTTGAAAATGAGTCGATGTGAGCAGAGAGAGGAGAGAAGCCGACAGATACTGGTTCCTGTGGTGTTGCGGGGACGCTGCTGTTAGAAATATGCTGGGAGTGCATGATGTGTACCTGTGCTGGTGCATCACACCTGTATGAGTGCTGGTAGCCATGTGGTAAGCTCCCACTGAAACCACGGGAAGTGTTTCAGGTGTTATTGTGGTGCTGGATAAATGCTGGGAAACCCTGTCAGCTCCAGAGGGCACAAACACGTTACGTTATAAATATAGACTCAAAGGAAACTGTTTTACATTCATTAAACGTTACCTCAGACTTTAAATAGCAGTGCAGACTCACTGTGAGGTTTGTATTAAGTCATCTTCTAATTCATGATGTGGGCGTGGTTTCCTTTCGGGGCTGCTTCACACTGCCTGCTGACCGTCAGACTGTGGACATTGTATTTAACTCTCTGCACACCAATAAAATTCTGCTGGGATGTTCCAGATTCCAGAGAATTCCACAGAACGGGAAAACGCCTGAAGCTAAAAACCTGCTGTGAAGCGTCAGTTATGCTGACACGGCTTACAGAAGCTGTTATTGACTGGAGGTTGTACTGCTTTGATAATCCTCTACTGACTTTAGGATTATATCCTCCGTACAACAGTGATTAAAAGGTGTAAACTAAACGCCTTCACAATCATTTTCACACTCACCTGATCTTTAACTGCAGCTGTTCACACTGACTGTGTAACTTCGTTGGACAGATTTGAGGCATTTATTTTTTCAGATCTTTTTTCACACACGAATAAACAGATCCGACCAATCAGAGTGCTGCATTCGACAACAAGTCCGGGTCAGCTGGCTCTCTGAAATTATTTCTTTGCCTACAAGTGTTCAAACTTCCTCACAGGTCATCGGGGCTCGGTGTCTCGATGCATTTTTACCCCTTGGCCGTAAAAGTGTGATCGGGTGTTGTCGTCACCTCAGCGGACCTGCAGGCGGCGTGGACACCCGAGTTTGCGAATGCAATAACACGAGAATGAGGCGATGTACGACTTGTACTAGGAGAATGACTGGTACTGCTGGCACCAGCCGGTATTTCTTATGTATTTATCTGGTTTTTGTACTAATTTTCTGCAAACGCACAGTTTTCAGTTTTTATATAGAGTTCACGACAAGTTTCCGTCTGAAAAATTCAGGATTTCGTGTCATTTTAAGGCGTAACATTAACACTAATAAACTAAACATTTTAAAACAATAAAAACTAAACTAAAACAAGAAAATTCACTCTGGAAACCAGCTGACGTTAAAGTGATTTTTAATGGAACAAATATAAATACTATAACATTTCCGGCTCTGAGCTTCGTCCCGGCTTGTCGATGAGGCGGCGTCTGACCAGAGTCCGTCTGTGCTCAGACTGATCGTTAAAGCGGAGGACCGGCGCTCCACTTAGCTGGACGCAGCTGTTGCTGGCAAGCAGCAGCAGCTGGATGTGATAACCTGCGTGTTTAAATATGCAAAACGGTGGCGGTGTAGCAGGTGGTGCAGGTGTAGCAGGTGGTGCAGAAGCTGAAAGTGTGACAATCAGCTGCGTTTTTGGATTTCGTAGGAAGATTGAAAACAGACGTCAAGCCGGGAATAAACGATCTGAAGGGGAACTTTGAACACTGTTTGGACTCAAAGTGATCGGAAGATGAATTTTCAGAAAAATGAAAAACTGTGAAAAAGTGAATGTTTCATGTTTTCTTTTGTTTTTCTTTCAGCCCAGCAGAAGATGGATTACTGCATCGCTGCTGGGATGCAGTTCACTGTAGGAGACCGCTGCCAGGTGTGTGTGTGTGTGCGCGCTCGTGTGTGTGTGTTGGATCAATCCTCCTCGAGTGCATTTTTCACGCTGTTTGTGCGTCACCTGCAGGTTCGTCTCGAGGGAAGCGGTCGGCTCTACAGCGCCGTCATCAAGGAGGTGCCGGCCAATAACCAGCCAGTGACCGTTTACATAGACGATCTGGGAAGGAAGTAGGTCGCACTAACGGCGCACGCGCGCTCAGTGTCGCGGAGGTCGCACAGACGTGATGAGTGTTGTTTTGTGTGTTTGTGCGTGAAGGCAGGTGGTGCCTCTGTGGAGTCTCCGCCCTCCCAGCGATGACAACGGGTGGAACAAGGTGGGCAACCGTGACAAGAGGCTCAGCAACGGGCACGGAGGAGGTGAACGCACACGCACACACGTGTTGCGGGTTTATTGCACAAGTACAGTCTCTGGAAACGCTCTTTCTCCTTCAGAGTGGGAGGAGCGTGGGAAAGGCCGAGGAAGGGGGAAGTCCGTCGCCTCATCATCGTCCTCGGGTTCTCAGGCAGTGGCGCCGGGCTCAGGCGGCCGCGTGGTGAAGCAGCACTCCTGGCCTCCACAGGCCACCGTAGAGGAGCAGGGCGGGGCCAAAACCAGCAGGTCAGTGTGTGAACGTGTGTCTGTTTGTATGCGTCAGTGCTGGATCACATGACCTCTTAAAGGGACAGTTCAGCTAAAAAACTCACACTGAAGCGATTCTGTGTCTGTTCATAGTCGTAGTTATTTTTACATTTAATACTCATCCCTCATATTCTTCCTCTACTGTTTTTATAAAGCATAAATATGACTTTAATTTATCATTAACTGGTCTGTTTTTGAGTATTAGTTTATTTTATTTTTTTATGGTTCTTCTCATTTTACGCTGCTGTTGTTGCTTTTTTGCATAAATAAAGTTTTTCTGTGTTTCTTCGTCTTTCTACAGGAAGTCTGTGGGCACGTCGGAGGTGGCGTTCGGCCTGACAGAGGAGCAGCGATTGGCCAAAGAGGAGGAGGAGAGGAACGTGGCGTTGGTGGAGATCCAGCTCAGAGACGAGCACAGCTTCCCCGCACTTGGCGTGAGTTCACATGAGGCTGATTTCATGATGGGTCCAGATAAACCCGAGCGTCCTGCTGAGGCTGGACCGGTCCGGTTTTACTCTGGTCCAAACGTTTGATCAGTTAACCCTTTAAAGGCAGTGAGCTGATGTTTAAACATCTGGGGAGGATTAAACATCCTCCCCACTTGTTAGCTCGGGCATTGCTGTGTCACACATGTGAATAATATTAAAAATAAAGACAAACACCAACGAGAGGAGAAAGGAGCGCCCAGACATGCATATGAAACGGGTCAGTGCCTGCTTCTCACATGTGATCGTGTCACTGTGCTCTCTTTGTAAATACCAGCAGCACCTTGTTTTTGTTTGCGCTGATGCAGCGTGTTACTAAACATGGCCGCTGGAAAATTACCGAAAACTTCAACAGCCAATCAAAGCAGAACAAACCAAAGTCTCCTACAGACGATAGTAACTCAGCAAGTCAAGCGACGACTCACCTGTGAGCTGGAGAAACAGACGCCGACATGGATTCAGACCCGTCGTGGTTTGCTGAGGATTGTATGTTTATGTTCCACCTCGCTCACCTCTGACTGACAGGACTGTTACTCACATTTACAGACACTATTTTCACTGTTTCACTGCTCCGTCTCCTTTCCTTCGTTTTCCTCAGAGTTGTGTTTCTTTATCGGAGTATTGATGTGGACTCGGGGAATAGTTCATTTATGGAATACAGAGAAAACCCACAGCAAGCGGTCCATATGGTAAAAATGCTTAATGAGCTCCAGGCTCGCTGTTAGGAAACGTGAAAGCCGGTGAATCAGAGCTGCTGTTGGCTCTGTATCAGTGACGAACACTGAAAATGTTCCTGTTCCTCAGAGGCTGGTACATGATGCTCCGGGAAGGATGAGAGTTTGAATTTAATTCTTCATGCTCACGCTGTTTCTTGCTCAGCAGATGTTTTTAGTTTTGCATTTTTAATGTTTCTAATGTTTGTTTTTCTCCCCTCAGTCTCAGCCGGGGATGCAGGGAGAGGGAGGGAAGAGGAAAGGAGAGAAGAAACGATCTCAGAGGAACAAGACGGTGAGTTTAGACCACAAACAGGGAGAGATGTTATGATGCAGGAACACTCTCAGGGCGATTTCGCACCTTTAGTTCCTTTCCTCTGGTCCGAATCAGCTGATGAGTTTGTAAACTTGTAGCTTTTCCTTCGCGGTTTGGTTGGTTTCCACACAGAGAAACATTCAGGTGAACTCCAAGCAAACCAGAATGCATCGCTATAAACTACGTGAGAACGTTCAGTCCGCTCATTGGCCTGATGCGACTGGTGCAACTAAAGTAAATACAGGAAGAAGATGCTGTGTGGGGAAAAATGGAGAATTCACATTAATTTCACAGCTAATTGGTTGCTCGCACAGACCTTTGCATATCTGTAGGACCTTCCAGCAGAGAATACGAAGCACACAAGGCTACAGAATGTGTAGCTCAAACATACACCTGGTAGTTGGTTTGGATCGCGTTCACACCATAAATGAACCGCTCGGGAGTTCATTTGGATCAGTACCAAGACCACCTCCTCCAAAGGGGCTTGGTACGGTTGTTTTGGTGCGACTACTGTGCTCACATGTGCACAAATGAACCGCACCAAGAGGGAAAATGAGCCCGAGTTTGATTTAAACTGACTAAACACCGCAGAGGTGTGAAAACACCGCAACCTTAATCACCAGAGTGAGAAGGCACCGCATGGTATGTGACATTGTTCACATTCAGCTGTGAGCGATTTGTGCGTATATGACTGTTAATAGGAGCAGCTGCACTGGTGAACGTTTGCTTCTTTATTTAAAAGGTTTCCACGCATCCTGGTGCTGCGACTCAGTGAGACTCTCTGTGATACACTCATACAAACTTTATTTGTAAGGCACCTTTCACACAGGCTGCAAAGATGATTGACGGAAGAAAAAGCGATGAAACAAAATAATCAGCAGTGACACGAAATTCAAATTAAAAAGACATCAAAGAAATTAAATTAAAATGGAAAAGCCTGCAAGTAGAATTAGAGTACATGAAATTAAATAGAGAACAATTAGAAAATGGTTGAAATGCTAATAAAGAAAATCACATTAAAAAGCTTATTGGGAAGCTTTGTGAGAAAAATGAGATTGCTGAGTAAAAATTTAAATACAAACTAAAAAAAATAAAATGCAGGATAAATACAAAATGTAAAACTTTAGCACCAATAACTTGAAGTAATCATTTTGAGACTGACATTCTTTCACATTGCTGTGGAGGATTTTTGACCCGCTCTTCTTTACAGCGTGGCTTCAGGTCATTGAGGTTTGCAGACGGTAATTTATGCAAAGCTCTCTTAAGTTTTCACCACAGCACTTCGGTCAGGCTGAGGTCTGGACTTCATGGCTACTGCCTTTTTCTAGCCGTTTGGTTGTAATTTGGCTTTGGTGCTTTGGATAATCGTCCTGTTGCATGATGACATAGTTTCAGCCAGGTTTGTGTGTCAGACAGCCGACAGAAGGTCCTACATTTACACGAAGACACTTTTGTGTACAGAGGTCTTGTGGTTTGTTCAGATGAAACATAAGCTGTCCTGCCATGCTCTTTAAGAGAGACGACAATCATTCCAACAAGAGATGATTGTTCAGCCTTTTTCTCATTGCACTGTCATCAACTTTAACCTTTAGCATGCTAACTGAGGCCTGTAGAGTTTTTTGCATTGCACAGTTTGACCTCAGGGTGAATTTGCTGGGACTTACACTCCTGGGAAGTTTATAGCATTGTGTTATTACACACCTGAATGCTGCAGACCGGCAAACTGACAGAACTTGTGTTTTTATAGAGGTGCTCGACTTGCTGATGATCAGTAATGAAGTGCGTTTGATTATCAGCACAGGGATGCTGCTTCCCCTCTTAACTCCTGTGGAAGCAGTGAAGCTGTGAGTGTGAGACTATGAGGTGATTTTTAAATCAATATAAAACCACTGAAAATTAGAAAATGCCTTTTAAATGCCTTCAAGTGCATGAGTTCTTCAGTTTGGTTTATACGTGGGACTTGATGATCGCCACAGAGCAGGTTCAATAAGGAAGCTGAATGAGGAATGTGGGATCATGTATGATCTATCAAATCTGAAGTTTCCACCTGACTCCAGAAGTTGAGCAGCTGTTTTTTATGTGCATTAGCTTGTTGAAGTATTACCTGAGACCTTCAGGGACCGTCCGGATTTTAATACGTGGAGTTTTGATTGTTGCTGCTCTGTCCTTTTACAGAAGAGCCCCATTGAAGACATCAGAGCTCCATCTTCTTCTGTCGGGGACAAACCCAAATCCTCCACCCCACCTCTTACAGCAACCACTACACCTGCTGCACCTGACACCACGACCAGCCCCGCCCTTCCTGCTGCTAAGCCTGCTGACTCCACCCCCTTGGGACTGAGCTCTGTCAAGGCCTTGACGCCAAACAACGCGAGCCCCTCTGCCAGCCTGCCAGTCACCTCTGCAGCTCCGGCCGCTAAAACAAACACACCTTCCTACGCCTCAGCCACCGCTGCGCTGGGCTCTCCTCCACCTTCTGCTGCTCCTCCTGCTGCTACCCTGGATGCTAAACCATCTCTAAAAGGCGAAGCACCGCTGCCTCCCTCCGTCCCGTCCTCCGCCTTCTCCTACAGCAGCCCCGTTCTCCCCGCAGCTTCACCCTCCTCCTCTTCCTCTAAACTCCCCCCTGCATCTATTCTTCCTCCTAAGCCAACCACCTCTCCTCCTCCTTCCTCCTCACTTCCTCCTCCCACTTTCATCACTCCCATCGCTTCCCCGCCCACAGCTGCACCAGGCTTCCCCGCCACCCGCTCCTCACCGCCCATTGTTTCTCTCCTCCGCTCCCAGACTCCACCCTCCTCCTCCTCCCTAATTCATCCTTCAGCTGAAGTTCGGGAGGCTCCACCTGCTCCAGCTCCAACCACAAGTAAGAAATCGGTTCACAATTTTAGCCTCATGTCTCAGTTTAGACCGCAGGCTGTTCACAGACCTGTAGATATTCCCAGACTGACAGTGAGTAACAGATTTCACTGTTTAAACCAGTAAAAACTATTTTTAAGCTCATTTTTGGGGTTAAAACCCTTCGAATCGTAAGTTAGAGGACTGTTTTAGTTGGTTTCTTTCTGGATTTTACTCACAACTACATCAGTGGGTGTTAAAAATTGCAGAAGATCAGTGAAAGGTGTTCTGTGCACAACATCAGCCTAAATAAACACATGAATACATTAATTCGATAGGTGACAGCAGACAGATGACAATAAATTTCGTATGAATATTTTGGTTTACATGTGCCTTTCAAAATAAGAGCTTTGTTAATTACCATTCCAGCATTTCTAGGGTTGCTCAGGTGTTTCCGGCTCTGGGTGTTTGGTGGTAACCATAGACTGTATTTAAACGATGGCTATAGCCAGTGTGACTAGGGTTTTTGGGGCTAGTACCCACCCAGCTAACGATGAACGTGGCACGCCTCTTATAGGTCGTAAATTTAAGCCTTTATAAAACTTCAGCAGGGGCATTATGAAAGACGAAAATACAGGTAGTTGTTCTGAAGGGTGAAATGATCCAAAGAAGTCGAACCGGATTTTTGTACTGTACGGTAACAAGTTCATTTCTGTTGTTGGGTATTTTAATATAAGCATGGACTCACTCAGCCTCCAGTGGTCACCAGAGGAACTGTAGCTTTTGGAACTTGAGGGTTGTTTTTCACTTTTTTAGTGAGATTTTAATAAACATAAAGTGAAAAGCAGTAATGTGATTAACAGATAATGCATAGATTTGGAGTTTTAATGAACAATATTTGTTCTCACCCCTTAGTTTGTGCTTAATTTTGACTGTTTTGTATTTTTTTTAGGCGAATAGCTGGTAAATATATCAGCAGCTGTCTTGATGTCTTCTCTCTTTCTTTCAGATTGTTTACCAAAATCTGGAGGTCCTCTGACAGCATCTCAAGCTTTCCAAAGTCAAACTCCTCCACCTGAGGTCCAGACCCAGATCTCTGTGCCCTCAGCTGAGAACCAAGCAGAGCCCTCTTTACCCCAAATCCAGACTCAAAGTCAGGCTTCTCTACCACAAATCCTGGGCCCACCCATGATATTGAACGAGCCCCAGGATCAGCCACAGTCCTGCACAGAGGTGCCTGTCCCCCCTCAGACTGACCACCAGCCCCACATTCAGACCTCTTATCCTCCTCCTGTGGCTTCCTACCCCCAGGCCTCCCTTCCTCACCCCCTTGCCCAGGCTCCTCATGCCTGCCAAGTCTCACATCCCTCCCTTTCTCTCCCTGCCTCCGCCATTGTTCCCCAGACTCAAACCGAAGCCCCACCACAGCAGCCCCATCCTGCACCTGAGTCTCAAGCTCCTCCTGCCTCCGAGTTGCCATCCCCACCATACCCCCCTCATACTGCTCCTCCTCCTCAGCCCCTCCCCGGTGCCGTCCCCCATCAGCAGATGTCCCAGCTCTACCAGGACCTCCTTTTTCCCGGATTTCCCCAGGGAGAGAGAGGCGAGATGGCTGCAATTCCAAACCTTTCTTCTAACAAGTCCGGGGACGACCTGCCCACAGGTGAGCCCACACCAAAGGGTCCTTAAATTCTAAATAACCACGTCAACTGTTGCCATAGAAAATTGAACGGTCAGATCAGCCGTCAGGGCCATGCCTGTACAGTACTCTGAGACTCGTAGCTGTATATTTAAATCGGTGGTGGCTGTCAAACTCAAATGAAATAATGAAAAGAAATGAAGCATGACAAATGTGTTGCAGCAGATTTGAGCAGGGAAAACATGAGGAAATATCTATGTGCTTTAATTTAATCAGCACTGCATGTCTCACATGGACTTCCCCAGCGGAAAACACCTGTCCTTCCACAAAAACTCTTCTTAAAAGAAAATACTCTGATCACAGATGTGCACAAAGGCCACCATACAGGCAGGGTTAGGCAAAAAAACATGCTGTGCTTCCCTATGAGACAAAGCAGCTGAAATAGACTCTGAGTAACGAGTAGTATTGTAGTTTAATGGTCAGTGTTTTTCATGCAGTAAAAGTAACTGCTGCGATGTGTCAGTGCCAGTGAGCAACATCATGAATGAGATATCTGACCAGGATTTTGTTTTTTTTGTCTCCTCAGATGTCAACATCTTGAGGTTTTTCTTCAACTTGGGCATTAGGGTAAGACGTAAGACTGGACTTTATTCCCAGAGACACACTCACGCACACTCACAAAACACAGACCAGGTTTGGAGATGAGGGTGGAGTGTTGTGTTAAAATAAAAACCCATCATCTCACATTTCCTGTTAACAAGTTAATTCATTGTGCGCTGTATTTTGGGGACGTTTGCAATAAAAAGAAAAAAAATACAACCACATAAACAATAACTGCTGATGCAGGATGACCGGTTGCCTAGCAATGGGTATTGTTTACACACATTTCAATGAGGTAAATTATGTAAAAAATAATGCCAAGCACTACAAGATGTACCTTGATTTTATTAAAATATTAAAACTTTTTTTTAACATCTAAAACGTATTTTTGATGAACGTTAAACTAAAATAACGAGGGGCTGATACTGAGTCCTGCCTCTGCTCTCTTCCTCTACAGGCCTACTCCATGCCCATATACCCACCATACCTGTACCTCGTCCCCCTGCAGCAGGCCCATGCCATGCAGCCCAAGCCATCTTCCCGTTCCCCATCCCCACACTGCCTTCCCTCTAACACCCCTTCCAGCACCCCCTCCAACACCCCCACCAACCCACAGGAGGGTTATCCACCTCACCAGTACCCTCCCACTGCAGCACTGGTGCCCCCTCAGTATGACCACCAGGCTCCGCTCGATGAGCCCCCCCATCCTGCTGAACCCTCCTTCAACCAGGCCAGGTACTCCATCACCCAGCCACAACCCCCCAGGATGCCATGGCAACAGATGCCTCCACGAAACCCAAGCTACTCAGTTGGGTATCTTTCCCCACCTCCGCCGTACCCGGGTCCCCAGCCTTCATCTCTAGGTTACCCCCCAAATCAGGGCGCGGGGGTCCCGGTGTACCCCGCAGCCATGGGTCCGTACAGCCCCCCCTCTCTGACATACCAAACTGCATCCACCCACCAGGAGGTCCACGTGAGCCAGGGGGCGATGCAGCAGCACCAGCTTCAACCCACCAACGGGGACACGATGCCTGGCCATGGGAACATCCACATCTCCGGTCCTCTAGAGAGCCCTGCTGCGCCTAACGTTCCCAATACTAACAGTAACCGATCAGTGATGGTCCCATCCAGTTATGGTAAGTAGGAATTCTGGGTGATGAAGTCCTTACATTTCAAGCTGTTATGACTTTCTTTTAACTGTCAGGTGGAAAAAAAATTGTAATTAATTTTGTTTTTCTGATAGGCTTCAAGAAAGAGCCGGGAGAGAGTTTGACACGAGCGGTGCTTCTGGTGGATCCACCACTTAACGACATGCCCTTAGTATGTGTATTTCTGAGCAACTTGATAACTTTATCAAATTAACTTGGGGTTTTGATTTTGAAACTCTAATATCTAATAAGTAGTTAGAAGTAGCTTTAATCGTGAAAAAAAAAAATCACTGAAAGGCATCCTTCAAATTCCTGTAACTAGGTGTTGGCTTTTATTATGGAAATCTTATGGCAATGGAAAGTTTCCATAATGTGAAAAGTGGCACATTTCTGAACTCCCTGGTAGGTTTTCATAACAAAGTGTTTTGTTTTGAAAGGGTTACAACATCAAATCATCTGTGACATGTTAAAAAAATTATATGCTTTTATTTTGGAAAAAGAAAGTCACTCCAGGCCAGGGGTATCCAACTCCAGGCCTCGAGGACCGGTGTCCTGCAGGTTTTAGATCTCACCCTGGGTCAACACACCTGAATCAAATGATTAGTTAATTACCAGGCCTCTGGAGAACTTAAAGGCATGTTGAGGAGGTCATTTAGCCATTTAAATCTGATGTGTTGGATTAAGGACACATCTAAAACCTGCAGGACACCGGCCCTTGAGGCCTGGAGTTGGATACCCCTGCTCTAAACCATCCTTTAACATCCCCCTAACTAACTGCTTTAGTATGTAAAACTGAGAGTTTAAAGAAACCAGTTACATTTCTCTACCTTGTGGTTTTTATTTACAGTCTGACATTTGAGAGCATCTTAGCAGCTTTTTATTACTAGGTGTTTTATTTTGAAAGGCATGCTGCATCATATCCTCTTGTAACAGGACCTCCTTCTGTCTCGCTCTCAGGTTGCTCTGCTTTCTGACCCGCACATTAAGGACGTCTCCATGGGAGCCATGAAAGGCAGCAGCAGCAGCCCTGGCTCTCCGTCACATTTGCGTCCCCGGAAACCGGTCCACGCCACCAATGTGTATGAACAGAGCCAGAGGGGCAGCTATATGAAGCCTGTCACCATGGTGGACAATCATTCTGTGGGCTGCAGCACGGAGGACGACTGGGAGGAGGTGGAGGGGTTTAAAGCGATGGTGTCAAACTACAGAGGGCAGAGAAGGGCCCACAGAGGAAGAGGGAGAGGAGGCAGAGGAAGGGGTGGCTACGATCCAACCAGGGAGGTGTACAGGAGTAGACATGAGAGAGATATGGGGGTGGGGTTTAACTATATTCAGCCTAACTCTGCCCACATTGTATGGGCTCGTGAGAGAAGGTATTAGCTCTGAGCCAATGAGAGAAGAGGACACAGGTGGTGATTGTTTTTTTTTCGTTTTTTCTTTCTTTTGCTTTTTTTCTGGAGATCTGATTGGTATAGACCGGCAGTCTGGACCCGAGTCTGGAAAATCTATAACTCCATTTTTGTTTTGCTGCCTCTGAATCAACAAGCTTATTCCTTTGTATCAAAACATAAACACTATCCTCCTCTTTTCTTTTAAGTGCATTAGCATAGCATGTTAGCATTATTTCTTATCACTCAGACGAATGGATTCAATGAATGTCGAGCTCAAAGTTTGTTTACGAGGATTGTGAATGATTTAAAAAGGTTAGCCACTGTGTTGACATGATGAATGTACTGGCTTCTTTACTGGTTGTGTTTGAGATTTTGGGAAACATGTTTATTAGCTTTCTTGCCTGAGAGGTAACGCTTTCATGTCTGTGGCAGTTTAGCCTAGCTTAGAATAAAGCAGCGGAAAATTAGCGAAGACAATGAGTAGCGTTTTGCTATATTTAAAAAAAAATCTAATGACACTGGCATACAACAAGACTCTCATTTTTACATACAGCTCGTTAGCAAAGCTTGCTACCCAGCATAGCTTAGCAAAGTAAAGAAAATGGTGAAAAAGGATCAGAAAGGCATAAATTACCATTGCTATATAAAAAAATTTTAGTATTTTTCTCTTAAAATCATACTTTCCCCTCCATTTCCATTATCACAGTTTAACGCTAACTAGCGTTAAATAGCCAAACGTATATTTTATATCAAGCTAGTTAGCTTAGCACTAAGGAGTGAGAAATCAGTCATGACTGTAAAATATAGGTTTTCTTCATGATACATAAAAAAACTTGCATAAAACTTACTCTTTCACTTGTACATATAGTTATTTAGCACATCTTAGCAAAGCTAGTTAGCTAGTTTAGCATAAAACCTTGAGGTATAAAGTAGCATTTTTCTATTTCCTATATAAATAAATCTTTTAGTAACTCTCTCTTAAAACCATTTTTTTTTTTTTTTTTTACGCCTATTTTTACATCTACCTAGTTAAGCACGAAGCAGCAGGAAATG
>VOQK01017431.1:8359-19230 GCA_015052645.1 Benitochromis conjunctus
CTATATATCTATATCTATATATCTATCTATCTATATATCTATATCTATATCTATATATATATATATATATAGATAGATAGATATATATATATAGATATATATATATATATATATATATATAAATAGATATATATATATATATATATATATATATATATATATAGATATATATATATATATATATATATATGTAGAGACAGGGAGAGAGAGAGTAATTGTATGTTTGTTTCTGTCAAATAAAAAGGGTTAATGTTTTGTATAGACAGGCTTCATTTGCCTTTCTGATAGCAGACCCAGAACATGTTAGTCACACTTACCAAACCCTCCAGGTTCACTTATTTTATTTCCCTATAGAAAATCAACAGAGGGATTTAATAATTTCCAACTTTTAAAAAAAGATTTCATTTCTTCTGGCTCTGTCTCAGATTAAATCACAAAGCTGTAAAATCTGTACTTACTGGGGTGTCCGAAGCGCTAGTTTTGACACATCACGCACGTCACATAAAGCTCTGTCGGGGCGAAGATGCCCCCCAAAAGCAGCCAACATGAATTGTAGTGCAGTGAGTGTCTGAGGTCCCTGTGCCTAGAATAGATTGCTTGAGCGGGTTGTGTTTTCTTGATTTTCTTTTTCGTTATGATAGATGCGGCAGTAGTCTGTGCATATGTTTAAACACCGCGTGCAGATGCATGTCGCAGACATTTATAAATGAAGCAAAGTGAATCAGCAGGCTTCCAAGTTCATACACTAAGAAGACGTTACTCATTTGTAGCAATCCTGGTGATTAAGCAAAGGTTGTTGTTTAATTGTTCACCAAAACCTTTTCTCCTCTCTTTCATTATCTCTTCTGCTCTTTGTTCCCTTCCTGCCCTCTCGGATGATCCACCTCTGCTGTTGCTTCTCCACAGTTCTTCTGCTTGCTTTTTGCTTTCGTATTCTT
The DNA here is from genome assembly GCA_015052645.1 of Benitochromis conjunctus. Classification (NCBI taxonomy): domain Eukaryota; kingdom Metazoa; phylum Chordata; class Actinopteri; order Cichliformes; family Cichlidae; genus Benitochromis; species Benitochromis conjunctus. The sequence continues at coordinate 9,298 of VOQK01017431.1, forward strand.
ACTCTCCTCTCTTTCGGTCCATGTTGTCAGGCAATCACAATTTAAAATAAGGTTTAAATTACAGGACTGGCTGTGGCTTTCCGTTGTTCCCTCAGAGTTTTTGCCAACTCGCAATTTGGCTTTTAATGGAATCCTGCCATGCTGCTGCTGAACCTAAAGATTCTTTGCAGATGTCGACAGGCTCTGACTCTAAGAAATGTAAGAAACTGTCGCCAGCACCGTGAGCTCCAAAGGCGACCCTGAGCTAAGATGCACGTTAATTAATATTTGTAGGCGTTTTCAGGACTTGTAGCCGCCTGTTCACCCCGCTTTCGAAACCACTTTTGACGGCATTTAAGTGTCATCATTTGATTTTAATGACCAAATGACGAGAAATAGTAAATGCGCTCTTGCACGAGTCGTCATCCGCTAAACGACTGCAGGCCCTCGTGTCACCTCCTGACTGTGTTTTCGGCCCACACTCCTGTGTGCGCGTCTGAGCTGGAGTTTCACATTCTGATAATTCTCCCAAATTACATTTGAGTGGAATTCCATAACTCCTTCTTCATAGTGGAACAAATGGATCTATTCCACCAATAAATGTGTGTAATTATGTTGTGAGGAGTGAAGGCCATATAGTCAGACCACGTGAGGCTCAATGAGAGACTTGTCAACTTGACCCCTGTGACTGGCTGAGGGGAGGGTGGGTGGGGGGAGGAAGTGTTGAGGAAGAGGGCCTGTCCAGGAATGTGTTGGGAGGGGAGAGTTGTCAACTACCGAGCTCTGAAGCAGCCCTGCGTCTGCTTTTCGTGCCTCCGTTCAGACGTTAATCATCTTTCTTTGAGTCATTTGTGCACTTTAAACTATGCATTGTCTTAAGCAAGCTAGATTTAAGACTCTAAGTCTTTAGTGGTGATGATACCTGCATATGTATCTCTGGTGGCTCTGTAGGTGCACAGATGCACAGTTGCGTGTATAGGAGAAGCACTATGGGAATAAAAAGCTAAAAACTGACCACAGATGAGATCATCTTGCAAAGCCAACTGCAGTGCAAGCATTAACTTTCACAAATTATATCAATCTATCAACAGTTTTTGCTGACATAAAGCATTTCAGTCCCTTCACAAACAAATTACGAACAAGAGCCATTTATTGTAGGATTTACAGCCTGAGAATTTGGAGGATCGTGTTAAATCGGGTTTTCATTTTTCTTTATGGCCGAGGTGATGGCATAAACACGACAGTGGATTTGTCCAGGATGCGAGTTGTATGCAAAACCCAAGACATTCCTTGGCTCGAGTTGTTTGGCACTTTGAAGTAGCAGCAGAAATGCAGGAAGCTCGTTACTTTCGCTCTTCCTTTCTAAACCGCCTCCGAGCACTTCTTCCTAGGAATTTTACAGGGACACACTGTAACTTTACTTCAGCTCAGTCGGGCCGGTCCAAAGGACGTCTCCAGCTGGCGAGGCCAGGTTTGTGTCTCTTGTGCCGTTAAACATGAGACATCACCAGTCACACACCGCTCCATCACACAGATCCACTTCATAATGGAAAAAAACGAGGGAGAAGGAATGAGTGTGTGTGTGTGTGCAGGAATGCGTGTTTGTGTGTGTGCGTGAGCAAGAGCCCCACTGTGTTCGACTGTAAAGGCCACGTCTGGCGATAAGGCAGCCCGCTGATGGTAGAGATAGCCGAGACGCCAGCTTAAATGTGGCTTGCTGGATTGAAGTTTTTTCCCTGTAATGATAGTTGTCTCAAACAACATAGAATCTACCATTTGTAGGCAGGGAGGGGTGTCTCTCTCTCTCTCTCTCTCTCTCTCTCTTTTTCTGGTTTTTTTTTCCCCACTTTATTTGATTTTATTTCTACTCTTTAAGGATCTTTGACAGGAAATGTGAGGAAGTTGAATCAAAACAAAGCATTTTAAAGGCGACCGACGATGGTCAGTAGCTTAACTCTATCCTCCCTTCTCGTCCCTCTGTCCCCCTCACACTCCCTCCTCATCCCAGCCCGCCCCCTTCCCAACCCACCCACTTCTTTCAGCACAGTGGAAGAGTCTAATAACTGGAGGGGAATCTAATCCTTGGCACTGGATGAAAGACGAGGGTCTCCCTCCCTCCCTCTCTTTCTCACAGTCTCTTTCTCTCTCTTCAGTTTTTCCTTGGATGCTGGTTATGCTTGGCAGGTTCTCGCTCCCTCATTCCCCCGCTCCCTCTTTCACCCAGACTACCCAGTCTCTCTTTTCCTCTGTCTCTCTCTTTTTTACTCCTCCGCTTCCCGTCTTTTCCAGCACAGCTTTATTCCTCTCCACTCCTCTTCTCTCCAGGTTACAGTTTGGAGGAGGAAGCCTCCACTCTTCAGACTGGACTACGAGAAAACAAAGCAGGAAGTTTGGAGGAAGTTAAAGTAGCTTCACAGCTATAGACATGTAAACAGCAAGCTTATTAGCATGTTTGCTTAACATATGCAAGACCCAAAACATATTCATAACCAGTTAAGCTTTTACACATCATTTTGTGTGCTGAGGGAGCCTCGCATCATATTCCCAACATTGTTACAGGAGGGAAAACAGAGAGATGAGGAAGTGTAAGATAAAAGATGAGTCTTGGCATCCTCGTTTGAATTCCAGGTTAAACAATCTGTGGGGATCCGGCAGGAAACTCACTGTCTGACCCCTGAACTTTGATAGCCACTGCCTTTTAGTTTATTTGTGCAGTAAAGTTGCAGCTTGTTGTCGTGTAAATTCCCACCTTTGTTCAATCCCTAAAGTTCAGTGGGTGAGATTGGCACTAAGAGACAGCGATTTTGAAATGAAATAACAAAGGCTACTTATCTAATTGGTAAACAGGGCTGTTAAATGGAGGTTGGCTTAAATGCTTGCAGGACTTTGTAATTGCTGCCAGCCCACGTACAGATGCGGGCATGCATCCACACCAACAAAGTCTCACAGACACACACACACACACTTTTTGACTTCCTCCAGTTGAATATAAACATGCTGATAACCTCCAGCTTCAACCCCTCTTTAAAAATTCCATTGAAGAAGTCGGTTGCCCTTCTCCTCCTCCCTCCCTCCTTCATCGTTCTCACACAAGCTGGTTACACCTTTACTTGGATGATAGCCAGGCCTAGCGTGATGACACCGAGGACTCTGCCAGAAACATTAAACATGCCTCGCTGTCAAAATGCTGGTGGAAATTTTGATTTAGTGTTTTGAACTTTACAGCAGGTCAGTCATTCTTAAATTTAATAAAGTCTGCACAAGCACACTTCAGGCGTGCATGAGACCATAAATAAGGAGAGCAGGAGGAGATCTAAATTCTTATGGGTGCTCATGTCTTCTAGCTGTTGCCTCTTATGTTTCTATTTCCAATATACTATCCAGCTTGGAATACTGAGTGTATCTGAAACGTAAAAAGCCAGCCTTTAAAGCCATATTATTTGCCCCCATCATTCATCATATGATTGAAATTAAAGTGTGCCGTGCCTTTAAAAGAAAACCTTTAAAGTTCCAGTTTGTTTTAAGTCTTCTTTGGGAATTAAGTTGATCGTGAGCTCATAAAGTCTTCCTGTGTTTCCCCAGACTTGTTTGCGTTGCCTTATTACAGGGAAGAGCATGGCTTGTAAAAGTGTGTGTTTGTGTTTGTGTGTGTGTGAGTGAGCCACGAAGAGATAGAGTGGGAGAAAGAGAGCGATCCTAGCTAGCCGCGCAGCCCGCTCTCTTATTGGAGAGCTGTAAAAACTGCAGTCCGCAGGAGTTGCCAGCCTGGAATTCACTAATGACACACGTGGGCCTCAGATGAGAAGTGCAATTTTGTGTGTGTGTGTGTGTGTGTGTGCGTGTGTGTGTGTGTGTGTTACAGTCATACTGTTTGGATCAGAGGGCTCAATTTGTGTGCGTACGTGTGCATGTGTGAGGCCCTGTCTCATCATTTTCTGTGTGTGTGTTTGTGCTCGTGTACAACTACTCACATCTCTTCCTACATGTACCAACCCTTCTTCTCTGAAACCCCTGAAATGAAAATGGCCGGGGCACAAACACAAAAAACTTTGTCAGATCTCGGTCCTCATTTCACTTCTTCTTCTTTTTTTTCAAAGCAACCAGCCGCCATTTTGGCCCCTGGTAGATGAAGTCGAGGGGGTTTTCGCTGGAATATGAAAGGAATGGGGCCACAGGCACATGGGTCTTTAAATCTTCTGTGTCAATAGAGTCTCCGGAGCAAAATAATGGCATCACTCTGTGTGGGAGTTAATGTGAGCTGATAGCATGAGGGCTGGAGGGTCAAGGGTTCATGGGCTTGCGCTAGGTTGACAGAGAGCTGAATGCTTTCCACCCCAGACACCCCGCTCTAAAACCTCCTCTTTAACTCTGGACCTGAAGGGGGCTTACAGGGGGTGACGGTGAGGAGATGTCAGTGGAGTTAAGAGTTTTAACCCCCTTTTCAAAATACTACAGGCGGTTACAAATTAAAGGGAAGAGCATGCGTCCATGCAGCTGAATGGGTATAAAAATGATGTGAGTCATTTACAGCATCGAGTATTTGGCACATTTTGTTCATTATTTATCGGGGGAGGGAGACAGTGGTCAACACTGATGTCCATGTGTCCTTTTTTTGTTGTTTTTAGATATTGTTACAGAAGAGGAAACAATCCAAGATATGCATTTAGGGCATCTAGAGAATGCTAATTTTGCACAAAAGACAAACTGGAAACAAAATAACAGCGTTCATCTGTCTTTGATCTTTCAATCGTATAAAAACCTTGCAGCACCGGGAATTTCAGATGGTGTCTCTGAAATGCCTCTATCATCACGGTCCTTCCTCTAGAGCTCAGAGTCAAAGCGAATAAATGTTCAATAGTACTGAGATGTGGTAACTTAGGTAAGCCCCTTTTAACCGTACACTGTAACCGTCCACGCCATTCAGCCACTGCGGGCTGCATCGACCCGAAGTGTGTAACATTTTTCAGGAGGTTGCATCGTAAGTTACGATGTAGTTTTTCAGAAGAAGTCCAAATTACTCATCTCATGAACTGTGGGTGTATTTTAGCACATCAAGCTGTGCTAAAATACATTTTTCATGTCACATGCATTGAAAATAAAGTCCTTCTATCACTTGCTAGAAAATGATTTCCTTCTTTCAACACAGACATGTTTTCTGTGGCAGCGTGAAACCTGCTGTAGTTGTGTCAGTCTGTCGTATTTCAAGTAAAAATGCAAAGGCTGTACTTAAAACAAGATTTTAACACATAAGGTTCACACAAATTGACAGCCATCACCTTAAAAAGTGAAGTAGATCGACTGATGGCTACATCCCATTATTCAGTTAATATATGAGTCAGAACAGATCTCAGGGATAGCAGTATAAAGATTCATTTACAATGTTCTGATGTTGTGTACTTGTGTTCAGCAGTTCAGTCTCTAACGTCACACTGATATAAAAATTAAATACACTTTGCTGCTACAATCATTACTTCATCCACTTCCTTTCCTTTTCTCTTCAGACACTGGTACCTCCCTCGGCTCGGTGACCTCTGGCGGACATCGCTCTCATTGGTGCAGTGTTGCTTACTGGGAGCAGCGCACACGCGTGGGTCGCCTTTATCCAGCCTACGAGCCCTCACTCAGCATCTTCTATGACCTACCTCAGGGCACTGGCCTCTGCCTTAGCCAACTCCAAGCCAACGCCTACCATAGCCGGCGTGATGACCCAGGCAGCCACAGCTTGTTAGGTCTTCACGGACATCACAGGCACGGAGGGAGCAGCAGCAGCAGCAGCAGTGTGCAGCAGATACGCAGTAAAATCGGTTTCGGCATCGTTCTGAGTCGCGAGCCGGACGGAGTGTGGGTGTACAATCGCAGCCAGCACCCGGTGTTTGTTCACTCGCCCACTCTGGACCCGCCCAGTGCTCGAGGGCTAAACGTGAAGAGGGTGATGCCGGGCTTCTCTCTCAAGGTGTTCGACTATGAGTGTTCCAGCTGGATGGCAGAGCACAGCGTAAAGCCCGAGAGCCAGGAGGGGCCCTGGGACCCCCACAGTGTTCGCATCAGTTTTGCAAAAGGATGGGGGCCCTGCTACTCCAGACAGTTCATCACTTCCTGTCCCTGCTGGCTGGAGGTGCTGCTCAATAACCACAGATAGCACGCGCACACACGCTCATAGACTCACAGGAAGCATCCTGATCCAGTATCCTAATTGTAATCTACCTAGATTTAATATAAAATTTATATATTATATAAAATATATTATACTTGTAAATACTTGAGTCATTTTTACAATGCAATTATTTATGTATAGTGTAATGTGTACATGAACAAAAATAAAAAGGAACAAGAATATGCACTTTTGCCTCTATATATGCATTACAGATTCTCAGCGTCATTTCGCAGACGCAAGTATGAAACTATCATGATTTAGCAATTCCATTGAAAAGTATGCCACACACACATTGTCAATAAAGTCTTTGTACGAAGTGAATGTTTCCATCACGTTCTTCAGTGCTTGTACCTGAGCTTTAGCTTGCTTGACTTGTATGCACATGCAGGTTTATAACATTGTCATTAATAGGATCCATTAAAGGTGAGTAACTCATTCCTGAGAGAGGTTGTTAATGTTTGAACTCAACAACCAAACAAGCACACCCCTTCCTTCAGTGCAATAGACTTTACCTAAAAGATGCACAGAGCCACTGAAACACCATCCAGTGGTAGGTAAAATTCTGTCTTGAAGCCTCCAGCCGAACATGTTAGTCATTGTCATTACCATCTTGATGTTTTGAATCTAGACCTGATGAAGGAGCTGTGGACCTCACCTTCATAGTCAGGACACGCCACACTCATACAGTGTGAACTGTTAACTACAAAGTAGCCCAACCTAATGCATACCCTGCTTTGGCATCCTTTCTGACTCTATAAGATGAACAACAGGTTGTATTAAATAATATTGGAATCTAGCAGGAAAGCATTTAGTGAGGTCATAGTGCAAACGAGCCAAAGGGTCATTATCCCATAGACTTCAATACAATTGGACTTCTCTGTGGAGCCATGAAAGCCCCGCGTTAAATATTAAAAACAAGGGACATTTAAGAGACTTCCACATCAGCTTCTGTCTTCATATCAACACGCTATGGTAGGTGATTCATCAAAAGCTCTTGGCCTCAAATCCACAGGTCTGCTTTCGTCATACATTTGCAGTGATGCTAAAAACTCAGCAAGCTAACAATGGAGAAACATTCCAGGTTTGTAGTTTCGTGTTTGAAGTTGATTCTGGACCATTGATCAATTCAGTGGTCTTTGATCAGTGTTGTTGATCAATGATCATGATAATTTGCATATTAATGACCAAGAAACTAATCTCAAAGCATATTCGCCAGTGGTGCTAGTTTCAGTCATTGTGTAAATGCACTGTTTATAAGGTTGGGGAAACCTGCAGTCAGCTGAGACTGAAGAAGTCACTTGGATGAGTGACGAAATGTTTCTCGCACTGAAAAAACGCTATGTCCAGATGAACAGAATCAACTTTTTGGGATTTACTTACCTGGGTGATTGAGCATGCATCAAGAGAGATACATAACCACTCCAATGATTGGTGATTTGTACTGTATGTCTGATCTTTCAGCTACAGTGGTTTAAAACTCCATTCATTTGTCAGCAGATATTATATTTTGTCCAGATTATAAATGTCTTAAGCTTCCTGAATGAGCTTCCTGATCCTCCACTAACTCTTCCAGATATTGCTGTGATTAGCTTTTCTTTTACAAATGCATCATGGCTGGTGTTACGCCACAAGAGCAGAAGCATGTAGCAGCTGTAGCTATTCATATGTGACATGCAGCTCTTTAAAATTTTTACTTTGTGCTGTGAATATTAGGGCTACAGCATTTACACGGTTTTGCTGGTAAGTATTTCACTTTACTTGATTTTAGTAAACTGACCTTGTTTTGTGTTTTTTTCCCCCCCCTTTTTGTCATTTGATAATAAGGAAGGAGAAATATAAGTTAACTGATTTACTGCTGGACTCCTCATAAACTTAACCCACAATAAATGAAAAAATGTACAGTACTGTGCAAAAGATTTGAGCCAACCCTTATTTCTTTATGTTTTTCTTCCAAGAAGCCAGACTTTGATGCATTTGCACTGAAGCGCTGTTGGACCTACACATAACTTAAAAGGTCCAGTTTTAAACTGTATTTTTACTAGCAGCCTGTTGCAAAAAAACCCCCCAAAAACAACAACCACTTGCTCCCATTTCTTTAATTGAATTTGTGAAAAATGCCAAAGATTACACAGTTTGACAGACATAAATTTGTATTTTTGTACCAACAAAGTGATTCCCAAAGTGCTATTAGTTATAAACTTGGCTTATCTTAGCATGGTGTCCAGTGTGTCTTTAAAAAAAATACAGAAACTGGACAAGTGGAGGACAACAGAAGAAGTGGCAGAATTAAAAAACAGCAGATGAACAGTAACTGTCATGTCCAACCAGGGAAAAATCCAGCATGACACACGACCTGAGAGACAAATCTGAAATGATTGGTGCATTTCATCATCATAATGTACAAAGGAGGTCAGGAGAGAGGTACAGCAGTGAGTGTCTCTGCAAAACACTGTGGTGGCTCTGTCATTTCAGCAAGTGGTGTTAGGCATCTTTTGAAAGTTGGTGGAATTATGGAGGGACCCTAAACACACCGCCAATGTCTTAAAAGCAAACCTGGATAGAAAAACACACAGAGGAACACTATCAGTCATGGATTGGCCTCCCCAGAGCCTGGACCTTAACATTATTGAATCATTATGGATCATCGTGACAGAGAAACATCCAAAGAAGAGCTTTGAATGTCTTTCAAGAAGCCTGGAGAACTATTCCTGAATAAAGGTGTTCATACCAAATATTGAATTGTTGTTAAAATTATACAAACACTGTTTTTTACATATACACTGTATTTCCATTTATGTGGGCATGTTTCAATAAATTGCTGCACCTATTGCCCATTTTCCTATAAAAATTTAAAGAAATGAGGGGTGGCTCAAGACTTTGGCACAACACTGTAAAAACAGTTACTTTGTGGTTGTATGGAAAATCCACCATACCTTTACTCAAGTAACTTTAGGCTCTAGTTGCTGTAGATCATGCAGAGACATGTGAACCAACTCTATTTGCTGAGGAGATAGTAAATGCTGTAAAAAGCTGGTGGATCGATGTACGTCGGCTCATTGTAACCATACTGAAATGCTTGTTTTGTTATGTCTCCATGCACGCACACAGTACCATTACACATACGCAGCATGCTCTTTAAAAATGTGTTCAGACTGTTTAAATCATATCCAAGTTTCAGCTATCTTCTCGCTTTGAAAGCACTAGCAGCAATGGAAAACAGTGAAAGGCGTCACAGTGCCAGTGGTAAGAAAATAAAGTGCATAACTGGGAGATTACACAACAAACCACAGCAGGGCACTCAGGCCCCAACCGACTCTGGTAGGCGAAAGTTTTGTGTTTATAGCATAACGGCATCCTGTTTGAGACTTCCAACAACACAATTATTTATGGAAACTCATATCTGAGAAAAGGTCAAAGAGCTGGAGAAGTGAGATGAAAAAGTAATGTATGCGTCAGAAGGGTGTTAAAAAAAACGATAACCTTTCCCGAGTTTCGGTCGAAGCAGCAGAGGCAGCAGCGGAACCTCGATCGGCTCAGGCAGTCAGACATTTTTGTTTTGACCCTGAACCTCTTCAGGCTGCTTGCTGAAACCTGTAATTAACTTTAGCCTGAAAAGTAAAGAGGGGTTGATTACAAAGTTGCAACACTCCTGAGGAAAAAAGAAGCACTGCAGCACTTAAAAACTTCTCCAGTGTTAGAAGTTTGAAATAGATATCATAGCACAAAAACACAGTAACAGTATCTTAGTTTTAAACTTTTATTTGTTTAACTGAATAAAGGCTTTTGTAAAAAGTTTTGGG
>VOQK01017432.1:2325-12442 GCA_015052645.1 Benitochromis conjunctus
AAAAAATTAAAAAAAAAAAAAAAAAAAAAACCAAAAAACAAAAAAAAAAAAAAAAAAAAAAAAAAAAAAAGCCTATATTTGTAGATAAAAGTATGTTCCCCGGTGCTAAAGCTGCAAAAGTTAATCAATTATTCTCTGATCAGAGAACTAATAAGCTACTGCTTTGATGAATTATTAAATGTTTTAACTAATTTTTCTTACAAAAATGTAAACTAAAATGCCCTGGCACTAGCCTCACTCCTCAGTACTGCTAACTTTTCATGTTATGCCACATGCTATTACCCTGCTCCATTTAATAAACTCAAAATAGCAAAAAGAAGTATTCGTTTCAGCCATACCCCACACACACGTCTTCTCAACTCAAGATCAGATACAAATCTTTAGTCAAGAAAAAGACACATTACATCAACAAAAGTATCTTGTTCTTAATCAAGGGCTTTCCTTTTATACTAACAGCAGAAAATACATCACTGACCACTTTGTTAGGCACACTTGTTTAACTACTGATTAGATATTTGGTAAAGCAAATATCCAATCACTGAATCACATGGCAGTAATTCAGTTTAGTAAGGCACGTATAGACGTGGAAAAGAAGATGTAATGATGTTCAAACTGAGAATTGAAATGTGGAAAAATGAATGTGGCATGGTGGTTTGTATCAGGTTGGTCTTATTGGTTTGGAATATTTTCAGAAACTGCTGATGTACTGGTATTTTCCCACACTGTACTGGTATTTTCTAGGGTTTACAGAGAGTTTACTCTGAGCAACAGCTCTCATATTTAAGACGTCAAAGGAAAATGACCAGACTGCTTTTAAGCTGAAAGAAAAATAACAATAACTCTAGTTATGACTTATTGTAACCAAGGTATGCAGAAGAGCATTTCTGAATGCACAACACATCAGCAGAAGACCACACTGGGTGAAACTCATATCAGCTAAGAACAAGAAGGTGAGGCTAATAATTGACAAGGGCTAACCAAAATTGAACTAAAGAAGATTGGGAAAAAATGCTACAACCTACCTAAGCCTTGCTGCTAACCATGTATATCCCTTTATGACCATCTTCAAATGGCTAATTCCCCCAACATTATGAAACCATGACAGAAAGATCAAATACTCCCAAAGGGTTTCTTGAACAATGCACTGAGTTCACTGTACTCACTGTAGTCAATAAATTTGTACCCAGTAGACTGCCTTTGGGATGGGGTGGAAATGCAGATTCACGCCATGGATGTGGAGTCAATAAATCTGCAGGAACTGGGTGCTGCTGTCAATCATGGACCAATTGCTGAGTTTTTGCCACAAATAATTAAAACAGTTCCGAAGGTAAAAGTGAGTCCAGGCTGGTACTAGCAATGTGTACCTAATAGAATGGCCAATGGAGTGTATTTTTATAAATAGATATTTAATGTAGTATTTTTTCCTTTCTTAATGTAATAATCAGTTTGTTGATGAGCAAGTCATGAGTACAAAATCACAAAATTTACAGTAGGGAAGGGTCATGGATGTATGCATGTAAGAGCATGCACATCACTAAAACCCTTACGGTGCTGTTAACATGTAATTTGAAGTCTTTTTGGCTGAGTGGTTTTCACAACAGCACATGGATTAAGAGCATACTGTAGCTCTTGCTATGTGAGGCTGATCCTCCACTTCGCATAGCAAGAAAACCCCAAGTACAAGTTAAATCAGCTTTGTAAAAACGATTACCACACCAAATGAAATGTATTCCAATATATAATACAGTAATTCCCAAGACTCCCACCTCTCAAGATGAGAACAAAAATCCCAAAATGTATCATGTGCAAAACAAATGGAATTTGTTCCTAGAAAGTTTATCTGAGGCCAGCTGAAAAAAAGGCCTAATCTCGCTTCTTGGACATTGCTTCAAAGAATTGATTTAAGATTCAAAGATGCTATCATAAGTTATCACAGCAAGGAAAGAAAATGAGTAAAAAATCTCTGACTCAGTGTTTTGGAAAAAAAATCTTAACTAAAAAGGTCTTTGAAGATAAAACCATCATAGAGAAAAATTACATAATGTTCTTCAGTGTTTAGTGAATGTTTTGATGTTTTGGGTGGGTATTCCGATTCATGTCTTGCATGAAACACTGTAAAAAGGCAGTAATTAATACAAATAGTCAATAATAGAATACTATAATGATTTTCTATAGAAAAATAACGTTCAGTATTATTCAAAAGTGTTGAACCACACATCATTTTACTTGAAGTGGTTTTGGTCAATAGTCCGTCATCCAGTTTGAAGGTCTTTCAACGTTTTTCTTGTACCTGACCATTTTTTGAAGAATGTCTTTGTTGCTTATTAAGCCACTTAACATTGACCTATGAATCTATGAATCATTCAAGCAAAAAAGACGCTTTAGACACGCTTTAGCAGCCTGTCACAACACCAAAGACAACACAGTATGCCATACTTGAATTTGTATTTTTGTACCAACGAGGCAAATTCCTAGAGCTATCAGCTGAAAACTTGGTATATGTATCTTTGCATGATATGCACTGTAAAAAAAAGCTGAAGAAGCTGGTCAAAGGAAGATGTGGCAGGCTTAAAAACCGATCTACAGCAGATGTTCAGTGGCTAAAAGTCATGTGCATAAGAAATAGAGAAAAGAAAATGCTTCAAAGACACAGGACATGTAAGATGTATCTGTCCCTTCAGTTGGTCCATGTACTGTTCATTGAAGCCTAATCAGAAGTGGCCTCAGTGAAAGAGTGGCTGACAAGAAGCCACTGTTAAAGAAGAAAAACAGGGAGGATAGGCTGAGGTTTGCCACATCACATAAGAACTGGACTGAAAATCAATGGCAACTAATCTTATAGAGTGATGAATTATTGTCAATATGCATAAAGGAGGATAGACGAGAAGTATAGCAGTGAGTGCCTACAGCCATTTGCTAAACAGGATGAAGGCTCTCTCAAGATTTGGGACTGTGTTTTAGCTAACTGTGTTGGGGATCTTGTCAAATATAAATTATGACCCGGAAAGACCATTGGGTTTTGATCCAGCATGCAAAACCATCTAAAAGGAACTGATTAGTAGCAGCTTGATTTTTGACAATGATCCCAAAACACCAATGCAATAAAGGCATACCTGGATAGAAAAACACACAGTTAACCACCATCAGTCATGGATTGGCATCCCCAGAATCTGGCCCTCAACATAATTAAGCAGTGTGGGATCATTTTGACAGAGAACAGAACAAAAGGCAGACAACATCCAAAGAAGGGATTTAAATGTCCTGCAAGAAGTCTGGAGAACTCTTTCTGAAGACTACATAAAGTCAAACTGTTGAGGGATAAAGGTGATTACATGAAATATTTTCTTCAAGGCAAATTTTCAAAACTTAATTTTTTGTCAAATGTACTGTATTGCCATGTACCCCTGCTCAGATCTTATGTTTATGATGATCTGATGTTCCTATTTCCAATGTTTCTAGGAAAATATAGTCATAACAGCCATAAGTCATGGCTCCAGAATTTTGCCCAGCACTGTATATCTGAATTTAAACTCTCTAAAGATACATTATGTTTGAGTAAGCATAACTTTCTTGCCACTAGAAAAAAAAAAAACTTTTAATGATGTTGTTCACAATTACCTGTGGCAATTTGTTTTGCAGCTTTAGAGTCCATCACTTTCTTTCACTTCACAGTCATTACAGTGCGATTGCAGGCTCAGTCTATAACCCTTTTAAACATAAATAACTTTCTGGGATGGAAGCAGGCACATGGAACAATGTTCTTGTCTCTGATTTACTTCTCCATTTAAAGTCTCCCAAAGGAATTGAAGACAATGACCTCCATCTACCTGTGGTCAAGAAAAGTCTAGTAGCTATTTGTTCCCTAAAGATCTCAAAGCCCACTAGCCTTTATAACAGATCTTCAGAGAAAAAAAATCAGGCTGGCAGAGACTGGAGCTTGGAATTAAAAAGGATTGAGGATGGGATATTATGGTATATTAACTACAAGCACATAATTTATCACCATTTTGATGACTGCCTTTGGTGTTGCATGAAAATCCTGGCTCAGTATAGAGAGTGACCCACAACTTCAATCAGTATCTCTTCATTGCATTTGTACTCTTTCCAACACTTCCCTGAAGTGTTATAATCAGACAGGCTGCATAGTCAAATGTGCCATCAAACATCTCAGAGTTTGAATATGTGATGATGGCTTGGATAAGCTTAACTGGTGAAATGTCAGGGATCTTCAGCTGGAAGATTTGTAGAAGGAAAAGGGCCTGTAATTTTCAACACCAATTTTCTACGTCTCACTAGGGACTCAAGGATAGCCATAGTCTTGGGGCTGACTTCGAGGTCAATGAAAAGCTCTTCAGCATGTAACATTGTGCAGTATGATCTTTTAGTCGGTTACTGCTGATTGTGTCGGTTTATTCTGCGTTAACCACATTGCAGGATCAGAATTTAATAATTCACACTCTTAAATGACTTAATGCAGTCGGTCAAAATAATAACATTCAGTTGTGGTGACAGAACTGAGGCATGGGAAAGGCAAGCACTTCATGCTAAGCTATCGTCTTCTAGCATTTGTTTGACTAAATGTACTCTGTTATCAAGTATACACACCATGCAATCTGACAGCCTTGCAAATAAAACACAATTTTCAAGAAGGTTTTAATGCTCAGCGTTTGTTGAATTTGTTGAATGTCGGAGAGATTGATGCAAGTTTGGAGGAAGCATATTGCAGTGCTATGGAGCTTTGACTTATTATACACACAGCTGTTTCTGTTGTGAAATAGAAACATTAAGATTAGAAACATTTGAGTAGAAAAGGTCATTTTCTTTTTTTTTAAAGGGTAGAGCTTCAAAATTTGGTGGACGAATTTTTCTCAGTTTCCATACTCATACCTTCCAGGGTGGAAGAAATTGCTGAAATTGTTCTGTCACTCAAAAAGCTTCATACAATCATCTACAGCACTGATCAAACAAGTCTCATGCTGCCTTTAGGGAGGTTTAGCCTAGGGTCTTTTTCTCAAGAAAGCCTCCATCCCCACACATCTGTCAAGCTGTCCATATCACCTCAGTGCACTAGGTAGTAAAAATCTTAAGTCATCCTACATACTGTAGCCAGACTATAGGAAAAGCACAGACTCACCAGCTGTACAACTGCATAACTATAAACCCCATAATTACACAGTACTAGCTGCACTGACGTGAGCATGTCATCAGAATGCCTGTAGCATTCGCTGCCTTGTAAGATCCTGCATGGCTAGATTACAGCGCGTGCATTGGCCATCAGGACGGCAAAAGTGACAGTTCAAAGCTCAGCTCAAGGGCTCACTATGGATGTGGACCTGATGGACACTGCTGACTGTAAAAAAAAACTGAAAGCAGAGCTGAAGAAGAGGAAAAGTGACAGCAAAAATGACACAGACCAAATGCACTCAAAGCTTCTCTCACCACAACCTGAGTTTCTCAGATTGCACTGCACAGCCATCAAAAACCTTGCACTTAGAGACAAGTTGTTCTGAGATTCACTGGACTGCCAAAACAAAGATTGTGTGCTCGCACGCATTTGTGTGTGTGTGTCTGAGCATGTTTGTGTGAGGAAGTGGGAGAGACACAGAGAGGGAGACAAAAACTGGTCCTTTATAAACCTTTCACCACACGCAGGTAGCATCAAGAGTTTTCTTATTATAGCAGCAACTAATGAGCCAAATGATGAGCTAAGCCATAAATACAAAACAAACAAACATGTATTTTTTCAATATATATAAATATCTGAATACTTTGCATTGAATTAAAAGCAATCACATTACATATCCCAGTTATCACACTGTTTATTCTTTGTTAAGACTACTTGCTCACTACTCGCACTATGTCTGCAATATGTTACAAACAGCACTTTTTTCATGAACAATAGACAATTAAATAGCTGGAGCTGAATATTAACTATGCATGAGGTGAAACAGAACGTACTAATTGAAAATTCTTACCTCCTCAGCATAGGCATCACAAAGTTTGTTCCCCGAGAGTAGCTTGTTTTTCAAGCTCTTATTCTGAAAAAGAGAAAACACAAAAGAGGTAATGACATTTGCATCCGCCCTGTATCCTGCACTGCATGTTGCTTTAGCATTTTTGGTGCTGTATAAAAAGCACTATTGACTCAGTGGGCATCAGTTTCTCCAGCTGGGCAATTGACTGTATAGGAGCCCTCGCAGCAAGTGCTTGGTTGCCTCTTGATTTCAGACTCAAAAGCAGCCAGGAGTGGCCTGTCTGACGATCTGAGAGAGCACTTTGGCTCGCAGGCCTCTTAAAGGTCAGAAACGTAGCTCAGGGCAAGACCCCCACTGAACTGTAAGCATGATCAGTAAAGTCTTAAAATAATTTGAATGGCAGTGAGTGGAGAGATGCCAAAGTATGGGTCATGAGTTGCTGGCGTCTATTAACATCTAAACCTGGAGACGAGTGAGTGATTCTGTCCATACACACAAAGCCTGTAACATCAACTTAAGTTTGATGTATTAAAAACAATTCTATATATTATTCCCAAATGTAAATTAAAATACATGTACACTAAAAAAAAAAGAAAAAACGGATTAATTGGACAATTTCTGCAAAGTGCAGGAGCAGCAGAAATTATGCAATGTGCTTTGTCTAGTGTTGCAAATTCAATTTCTTCATTTCAGAAACATGGTTCAATTCAAATAGCAATAAAAAAACATTTATAGTATAGCCCCATAAGGTTTGTGGTCACAGGTTTGCTGTACCCAAGAGCTTTTTCTATGAAGTGCATCTGAGTAAAACTATAGCTGTATTCATGTATACACTATACTTCTATAGATGTTCTGGATGTTTTGTTGCGACATACTTGAACAAGAAGATTTCATAGAGACTCAGATTCTTTATGCAGAAACATTTATTGCAGCAAGCTTAAAAATGAGGAGAACAAAACGACGACATGTGTTGAAAGTGTTGTCATCCAGTGCCAACGCCGGCTTTTTTTTTTCTTCCTCAGAGGGCGTATTCATACTGATCATACACATTTACAGTTTCTTCATGCCTAATCATATATTCAAATAAGGTTAACACAGCTCCTTTGCCGTAAGTATTGAGGAGGAGTAGGAATGCTATGTATGCAGAGCCTGTCTGTTCTCCCAAAATTAGAGGAGAGAGTCTCCGCTCAAGCCTTAGGGCCTAAATCATTACATTCTTTCGAGAGATTCCACTCTCAATGACCTTTGAGGCCTTTCCAAATGGAGAGTTTCACTTTAGTCAGAAAAATCCTTTGCTATATGTTTAAAAGGAAGTCTGCACTGACACAGTCAGGGGAGAGCATGTAAAGACAGAAAGGAATATGGCTGGAAAGCAATAACAGCGTTCGATAGGGAGGGAATTTCCCTTTTTTTAATTGGCACTGATCTGGTAGTAAGATCGGTCCTAAACCAGCTTAATGCATAACCCAAAGTAACCATCAAGTTTTCTAGATGACCCAATCAAACAGCACATTCAGCCATGACAAAAGCTTACAAAAACTAAAATTGGGCCGTGTCCAGCATCTGCAGATAGGAGAAAGTTCAGAGTGTGTCTAATGTGATTTAAAACTAGACTGTCTCCAAAATGTTACTACGGAAAGCTACTTGGTAAACCCAGTGTCATGTATACTGCACCATACAACATAATGTTTATGTTCTCCTCCCACAATTTAGGTAGAGATTTAAGTGTTGTTCACTATCTCTCCGTATTAGCATGACTGGCAACGCCTTGCACAGTGTCAGCTAGGAAAGGCTGCACATTCGCAACCGTAGTTTATAAGTGATTAAGAAAATGGATGGAGGGATATTTGAGGCTTTTTGAAGATGTGTGCGGCTTTGCTTCTTAAGGAGAAAAACTAAAGAAAGAAAATTAAGTTATATTTATAAGTGTAAACAAGCTTTTAATTGGTTTGTAGAAAGAGAAGACTCCAACTTCAGCTTGTTTTTGATAAAGTTAAAAAATAAAGGGATTTATTTTACAACCGTTTCATTTTTACCATTAACTTCTGTGCAATGATGCAGCATTTAAATAACTAACTAAAGAGAAAGTAATCACATGAAAAGACCACAAAGCCTTAAAATATTCTGAGAAAATGTGTCGCAGTCATTGAGTTGACCATGAACTCCTCTGAATATGTGAGGACATGTATCTGACAGCTGAAGCTTGGCCTAAAGTGGGTCATGTAACAGGACAAAGATCCTAATCGCAGCAGCAAATCTACAACAGAATGGGTGGAAAAGAAAAGAATCAACGTGTTGCAATGACCCAGTCACAGTAAGGCCTCGATATGATTGAAATGCTGTGGCAAGAAGAAGAGCCGTCCAAAATTCTTCCACAATAATGTGACAGAATAATGAAGTTGTACAAATAACGATTACTTAAAGTTATTGCTAACTAATGATAAATTAAGTTATTGGTGCTAATGATGGTTCTATAAGCTACCGAAGCATGGAGTGTACTTAGCTTTTCACAGGACTGCATTGCCCTGTTATATAAAATGATATAATTTTTTTTTTATTTTAAAAGTTAGAGCAGCCAAGCCAACCCAGCTCAAAAAAAAAAATACTATATTAGAAAGGTAAATAAATACACAAAATAAGGAACACAATTAATTAGGAAATAGAAAAAAGTGTAAAAACAAGTGCATATGGATATTTTTGAATGACACAGGTAAGACTATCTGTATCTGTCCTTGTTGAAAGGAAGACGAAAAAGGATGTTAGACTGTTCAGATCCATTTCTGATCGACTGCCATTCATAACATTCACTTGACCTCTGCATCACTTGATTGAGTAATCCAAACAGTGCACCGAATCAAACTGAAAACCAAACAGCAAAACAACGAGAGATGGAAGAAAATTTCCTCTGCAAGCAAGGACGCATTCCACAGCTAGCAGCCCACTCCACGGGCCATGGCACCCTTTCTCTGACATGGCTGGGATTACACCACTTTTCAGTCACATCTATCACAACCACATTTCTTCTTACCTCTCAGATTAACGTCCCTGTTCGCCATCCCTGTCCTGAAGCTATACAGTCACACTGCGGTTTTGGAAAGTGTGAGTCTCGATGAAACACATCAAAATAGGCTCACCGTGTTCCCTCTGGACTCAGAACTGCCAGCATGATCAGCCGGTGAAAATTCAAGAGTATAATACAAACAAGGAAAAAAAAAACATGGGTAGACATGCAAACACTGACAAGCAAACTTGCAAACCAAAAAATAGCCATGACCTCCACCATGCAAAAAGAGTCTCGGGTAAATGAATCGTTCTAACGAGAACATCATCGTGGGATTTGTTTGGATGGAAACTTCTAGGTAACATCGACTGGGGATGATGAAGGTAAGCTATGGGTTTAAATAGTGACCTTCATTGTAAACATTATAAACGTATGTATTATAAGCATTTAGCTCAAAACACAGTGTCCATATGGAAACACACAGCACTGTCAGCGTGTAGATTCTGAATATTGCTTCTATTTGAAGGAATATCAGTGTCAAATGAACCTAATGTTAATAAATTTCCCTTTGACATTACATATGTGACTGCATCCAGTGTCACGAGGTTCAGTTCCTGCAGGTGGGGCACATGTATCACCGAGAAAACTTCAAGCTGCAGCGTAAAGCTTTAAAGTCTGAACCACGAAATAATTGCCAGAAAACTCAAACTGTTTTTTACAACCTTCTGACAAAAATTGCGTTACGTCACAGTATTTTAATTTTTGACAAATTTATTTCTTGAAAATGTGTCATGTCGTGCATCAGCTATGATATGCAAGACATTAAATATTACTGAAACTCACAGACCCAGGGCATCATTAATTATCTGGCCCAGTATTTTCACAGTCAAACCACAGATCACTGTGTACCTCACTTTCATTTTTTCACATAAATAATATTGGATAAAATAATTTCCTAACACGGTGCTGTATTCAGTTTGAAACTGAACATGCAGTACATTCTGGACTTTCCTTTTTAATTTTTATTTATTTATTTTTAACACCCACACCTTCACAATGTACTACACACTCCAGCACAGACATAAGATGCACACTTAGCTGAGGTAATGAGTTGTTTTGTGACTCGGTGAAGCGAAGCCGA
>VOQK01017432.1:15522-28148 GCA_015052645.1 Benitochromis conjunctus
GTAGAAAGTGATTAGAGATGAATTCAACTACCTCAGCTCTAAAATATGAATAATGACCAGACAAATGGATGTAACTTCCAAGCTGATCAGCTTAAAGCTGGAAAGGCACAATGGTCCAAAAGCATTCTGGCAGAAACAATTCTAAGTGATCAAAGTTTACTTTATGGGACATTCCCTCCAGAGTTAATAATTTAAATGATGAAGGGTAGTCTAGCTGGGATAAGCTCCAGCCCCCGGGAACATTGAACTGGATAAGTTAATGGGATGGATGGATGGATGGATGGATTTGTAGTCTGTGTAGAGTGCGCACTGTGAACACAGATGGCTCAACAGCCAGACTCAACTATATTTTTTGTCTCTTTAAAGTTTAAAACTCAATAACAAAATATAAGAAAAGAGCTCATATTAGATGATTCCAATGACTATGCTAATAATTTTCAAGCTCAATATAACCTTAACTGGCTATAAAACACATGATGACACAAGGGTTATGGTAAGGCAATTAAACCTTCTCCGCTAGGGTTAGTGAAAGTGAATTAGGTCAAGTGTGCCATAATTATAAGTTACCTATTGGATTTTGCTTGGGAAGGACGCTACTTCTAGCATGTAAGTGTAGGAAAAATATCTGAAATGGTTAAAAGTGTTAACTACTTGTTCCAAGACACGACACAGTTCATTCATATTTCACTTGCCATGTAATATTGCCATATGACAAACTTTGTATACTGAATTGTTATGACACTAGGGAACATTTAGGACTTTTGGATTACAACAGATGTTTAGTAATAAGGTTGTCAGTGAGAGGAAAATGAGGTACTCTGTTTAATTGGCTCCAATCAGAGAAAAAAGTGAGCATACCACACCGAAGATTAACGGCTAGATGTAATGATGTGCAAAGTGATATTTTACAGTGATAGAAAACTTCCCTGACTCCTGCCAGTTTGCATTTGGCTACAAGGCTGCCATGGTGCATCACATGGAGAGTAAACTAATTCACTGTACTTTTGTATTACATTGCTAAAGATGTGACATTTTCTGTAGCTGTAGTCATTATGTAAATCATACTGCATCTCACTGAGAACTAACGAGTTTGTTTATGAGTTACATTAAACACCTGCAAGGAAAAATAAAGGAGTCCTCAACAACAGAATCAATAAAATCTTGAGAAGTTGCCAGTTTACTGCCTACAATTATGATCAGCTAGAACTGTTTAGTATGACAGATATTTGTTTGCTATTACACTGTGCTGCATGCACACAGTTTAAATTATCAACATGCATATAAGGACAAGTTTAAAAATGGGGAATAAGAGGAGACTATACATTAGATTGAGAGCAGTGAGGGCGAACCGAAACACTAAAGGTACAAAGAGATTTTCATTAAAAAAAGAAGAAGATAATGTTTTGTTTTGGGGGGGATTTCCCCCTAGAAGGCCATTTCGAGATTTAACACAGCCTACCCCCTTAGTTGATGTCAGACCATAAGATTTTTTTTTCTTAAACAAGCTAGAAGTGGTAAAAATAAAAGGCAATATTAGAGCAGCAGTAACAAAACACTACACGTAAATAAACATGCACACTGAGACAAGTAAATGGCAGCAAACGCTGGTTCAGACCCTCCCCGTCCGTTTTATATCCAATTTTTTTCTTGTTTCTTCAGTAGTGTTTACTCTCTCAGTGAGCAACATAAATAGTGACTGAAAAAATACTCTTCTGTTCCTCAAATTGCCTCATATAAACAGAAATAAAAAAGTAATGGATAAATTAGATGTGTGATTGTAGTTGTTTATTTTGACAGACAGACATGGCCATAATATCTTTTCTCATGTGTTGTAGGATACACTTCAATGAACAAATACAAGTGAGCCTTTAAAAAATAATTATCTCCTATAAAAAATGTTTTGATTAAAAGTATTTTTATTTGATATCACCATATGGTGTAATAGTCCTGCAAATTATTGATTAATGCCTCTGTACTGTAAGTTCTACCAAGGACCAAATGGAATTCTTTAATTCACACATTAGTCAAGGGTGGTAAATTTACATTGGAGAATCAAGGGATGCTTTCAAGACAAAGCAAAGCAAAGCAAAAATGTTTCCATGTTGAGTACAGTGGAAAGTCCCGGAGTTGAATCGAAGTTGAAGAAAGATGCGATGAAGACAATGCCTAAGAAGTACCGCAAGCTGTCCATACCTGAGGCCTTGGAAACTGCCAAGCAAAGACTCACAGCCTTGGCCAGCTGCTTGAAGAGGTACACCAGAGAGATTGAAGGCAGGAGAATAAACCAGCTGTACTCTACTGAACCAGCCAAGGTGTACTCTCAGTGGCAGGGGAACAATGTAAGAACAGTACCACCAAGGCTGGAGACAGAGCAATACTGGATGACCATATGGAAGAAGAATGCAATACATAACCACAGTGCTCAGTGGCTAGTAGTTTTAAGAGCAGACCACAGCAACCTCCCTGAACAGGATCCAGTAAATATCACAGAGGCACACATCCATGAAAGGGTCTCCAGTATGAAGGGTTGGACAGCACCAGGCCCCGACATGATTCACACCTACCGGCTAAAGAAGCTGACTGCACTCCTTGAGTGTCTGGCAGCACAAATGAACCAACTGGTAGTCAATGAGAGACACCCAGAATGGCTGATCCCCAAGGACCCCAGAAGGGATCGGTCCCATCCAACTACCGGCCAATAACCTGCCTCAGTACTACATGGAAGCTCATATCGAGCATCATAGCGATGAAGATGAACAGGCATATGGCTTAATACATGAGCAGGGAACAAAAAGGAATTGGCAGGAATACCAGAGGGGCAAAATACCAGCTCCTGGTAGACAAAGCAGTCGCCTCAAACTGCAAGACCAGACTGACCAACCTGCGCACTGCCTGGATTGATTACAAGAAAGTCTACCCTACAGCTGGATCCTGGAATGAACTTTACAAGATCAACAGGATGCTAAGAGTATTCAGTGAGCCAACTCAGTAGGGATGTAGACAACAACACTAGAGGCCAACTTCAAGCCAATAGAACTAGTCACCATCAAGTGCAGGTTTCACCCCAAGTCGTGCACCCTGAAACAAACATCCATGAGTACATCAGGAAGATGGCCACAGCTGATCGTGTGCTCAGTGAATACCTCAGGCAGCAGAAACCTGAGAAAGAGGAGGAAGAGGAGGAACCATCATGGAAGGATAAGTCCCTGCACGGTATGTACCATCAGCAGATAGAGGAAGTGGCTGACATCCAGAAATCCTACCAGTGGCTGGACAAAGTAGTGATAGATGTAGTTTTATACCGAATTACAGTAACATCAGGAAGAATCAATCAATCAATCAATCAATCAATCAATCAATCAATCAATCAATCAATCACTTTATAAGCACAGGTTGACCAAAGTGCTGTACATAGTAAAAAAGTAAAAAGTAGAACAAACACAAACAAAGAAAGAAACAAAAACTTAGTGGCAATATAAGCTAGACAGTAAAGATGAGTTTTCAGACAGGTTTTAAAAATATCAAGTGTTGGAGAGATCCTAATTTGAAGAGGCAGACTGTTCCAAAGTTTGGTGCAGCAATCGCAAAGGCCCGGTCTCCTCTGTGTTTGCTTCTAGGGACAACTAGAAGCAACTTATCAGCTGACCTGAGAGTATTAATTGGAATATTTTTAGTTAAAAGATCAGAGAGGTATGACGGAGCTAATCCATTTAGAGAGTTTAAAACAAGCAATAAAATCTTAAAATCAATACTATAATGTACTGGAAGCCAGTGTAAACGAGCCAAGACTGGGGAAATATGGTTGTGTTTACGAGTGCCTGTCAAGAGTCGAGCTGCGGCATTTTGAACAAGCTGAAGATGAGAGAGCCTGGCTGATACCAAAATAAAGACTATTACAGTAGTCAAGCATGGATCAAATAAATGCATGGATCACTTTCTCGAAGTCAGCAGATGACAAAATAATCTTAGTTTTTGCAAGGGTCCTGAGCTGGAAGAAGTTGGCTTTTACAACAGAATATATTTGTTTCTCACATGAAAAACTCCCATCAAAGAACACTCCCAGATATTTTGCGATGGAAGTTCTGGACTTTTCCAGAGGGCCAAGGTCACCCTTAAGAGAAAAACGTGGGTCAGAAGGTCCAAATAGTACAATGTCAGTTTGATCATTTAAATTAAAAAACATTTTATGCAAACCTTGATTTAATGTCATCAAGGCAGTCTGTAGAATTCTTTTAAGAGGAAAGTAGATTTGAGAATCATCGGCATTACAGTGAAATGAGATTCCATATTTTCTGAAAATAGAGCCTAATGGGAGCATGTAAAGGGAAAAAGTACTGGCCCAAGGATATATCTATGAGGGACCACACATGTAAGGGGTGTGGATGTGGATGAAGAGCCACCGAACCTGACAGAAAAACTTCTATCACTTAAATAGGATCTAAACCATTCAAGTTCCTTTAATACCCACACAGCTCTCCAGTCTTGATAAGAGAATCCTATGATCCACTGTATCAAATGCTGCACTCAGATCTAAAAGCAGTAAAATGGCAGAGTTACCAGAGCAGCAATTAATAAAAGATCATTAAAAACTTTTTAAAGCACAGTTTCAGTGCTCCAGGAGGTGCTCCAGAAGAAAGAACACGAGAAGCTGGGGAAGTTCCAAGGGTTGAGAGAAGAACTCAAGAAGATGTGGAGGGTGAAGTTAACAGTGGTCTCCGTGGTAATCGGATCACTCGGTGCAGTGACTTCCAAGCTAGGCGAGTGGCTCCAGCAGATCCCAGGAACAAGATCTCCGAGATCTCAGATCGCAGTCTGAGGAACAGCAAAGATACTTCACAGGACCCTCAAGCTCCCAGGCCTCTGGTAGAGGACCCGAGCTTTATGGACAGACCATGGGTGATTGGGGAATTTTTTTGTATATATATGATCATAAATCTTTTTACTGTTCAGTAAAGAAATGTAGCTATCATTAAAACTACAAGGTCTCCTGGAGTGCAGCTTCCTTTCAAAAATAATGATATAGAAATATTTAAACTCCTTTTCAATATTTTCCTTTAGAATAAGCCTCTATGTTTTCACTATTCTCTGATGTCTCAACACTGTCCCATGGTGTTAAGACATTTTGAAATTGAAAGTCCTGTGAAGTCACAGTGTTTGTTAAAACAGCCTCTAGCTACAATAAAATAAGGGGGAAAAAATGTAATTTTCTGAACATCTCAAAGAAATATCTGCAGTCACAGCCTTCATCAGTCGTGAAGTACTTGGATGTATTTCTGTTAAAAAAATAAATAAATAAAAAATAGACCATCCACTTTATAGTGTCACAGCTGAATACTACAGAAAACCGGTCACTTGTCTGGAAGCTGACGGCCAGAAATCAATATCCATGGCAGGGTATGAGGAATAAAGCAACACTGCTAAGTGACAGCATGGCACCAGCCCTGTTCACACATGCAGCCTCTCTTGAACAAGTTTCTATCATTTGAGTTCGTGCCATTGTCCACGAAGCCACTGTAAAAAAAAATTGTATTAGGTGCAAAACAATGTGGAGAGTGACACAAATGTGATCGCACTTGTAACAGAACGTCTAAGGCTTATGCATAAATGCAGGAGATGCTAGCAGGTGGCTGAGTTACCCAGACATACATCCCACACACTCCAAACGAGGAAGTATGATTTTTCACTTCAAGCTGACGCAAAGCTCAGACAGAAGTAACACTTTGATGGCGAGGGTAACTTTGTGGCTGATTGTTACTCTGCTTCCTCTGTGGAGCAGAGAGTTGCAATGATTCATTCATTCCCATCAGTTTTCTGATGACTTACGTAACGCAAACATATATATTTTATTTGAGATATCACAGCTGCCACTAAATCAGCCCCTACGGCAGTGTCTAACTTTGGGGTGTAATTGTTCTAAAAAATTATTCACAAAATCCACTTTTGTTTATTTTTAAAGCAGAGATGATGAAGGAAAAACAAGGAAATAAATACTTTTTACTCAATGCATGATCTCCTGGTCTGGATCCTATTGTTATGTATTTGTATTTTTTTTTATGAATAATCTTTAAACATTATAGCTTTCCAAGTGTATGCAACATGACCACATAGTCAATTATTTTACATACATACAATATTTATGTAAATGTTTTACGGCATGAAGCTACTTCTATATTTTACACACATAATGTTCACATCAACTCAAAATTCTTAAAGAGACATTCGGTTAAGCTGAGTATTTTACCACAAAGGTTTACATACTAGTACTGTCTTTGTAGTTCATAGCCGACACGTTCATACTGTTAACTGATAATCATGTGACAAGGCACCGGATGCAGTGTCACAGAGTAACTAATGTAATGAGCAATGTAATGAATTGCATTCACCAGCGAGTAAAACAAAACCCAAACATATTTCATTACTTTTAAAAACATAAGATAAGCAGATTCGTCTGCTTTCATTTTAGTAACTACCAGGAGTGGCTACAAACATGCATACCCCAACAGTCTGCACTTAGGATTTGTTTTCTACAAAAATACAGTGCAACGTTTCTGACTAATTATTAGTTAATCACGTAATCACACAATCTGGAATGTTTCAAATATCCTAATATTTACTTTTAGCTACACTGTTCTTAAATTATACTGTACAGCTATTAGAAATTGAGTGCTTTTCATCTGTGTATTATTTATATTTAGGTTTTAGGATATTTTGGGTACTGATCCTGAGTGTTCACGTCACTCTACATTTTGGAACAATCAGTGCTTCTAAATGTGGAGATAGTTTGGATATACACAATTCAGTATGAGCAGAATAACCCTCTTCTATGCAGTACTGTAATAGATTACACACTTGTGATTTCCAGGCCATGCTTTCAAACTAATTGCACAATCTCAGGCTATAAGAAATATAATATTGAGACTCTGAAAGTAATACATATCACCTGTAAATAAAACAAAATTGCTGTATTGGCTCTTTCACAGGCAGCAACTGCAATTTGTCTTTTTGCATATTACAGCACTTCAGCAGTGCTGGGAAGAAATGCAGATTTAATACAAACCGCCCTTTGGGTCCCAGATGGAACACGCCCTCATGTTAGCATGAGACACTAAACCCACACACTGTATTTTCTGGTTTACCTGCCACTCCAGATTTCATTACAGACAAGCAAGGGCAGAATTACTGTACCTCATGATTTGCATATTCTCTAAATAGTCTTTTTCTCCTCACAGACTCTGCTAGATTAGTTCATTGTGTTTATATACAAATTCACCGTCCACGGAAAACAGCCTTCGCACAGGCGCTAAATAAGACTTCACTGTCTTTGCAGTTTCCCCAGGCGTGGGTTATCAGTTTCTAAATAAAAAAAACCCAACAACAACAAAGTATTAGAAACATGAGTGTCATATATTTCATAATAATCACTCATTCTGACATCATCTAATGCACATGCCTGATAATAAACTGACAACAGTGCAGGAAAGCATCTTTAGCACAGCAGCCTCTGCTATATGTGATACGATTTGCAGCCTACATTGACCACAAAAATACCACCGCAGGTATTATCAATACTGCTGACTGCATCAAAATCCCCATACACTTTCATTCATGGCCTTTATTCGAATGCCTTGTCTCATTTTTCTTGCCTCATACATGCACATCTCAATTCATACCCTGCTTAACACAGGATGCAGTTACATTTCTTAATATTAATATTCTTATTAATTTTCCATGATTCTACCAAAGGTAAAATAAATAAATAAACCGACAAACTTATGCCACATAATTTTTGCTCTCTGCAGAAACCTGATGTTAAACTAAGGAGGCAGTGATATTGCAAACACTGACTTGTGATGCATTTGGGCTGGACGGCACTGCTAAAATCATATCTTGATATGCATTCTTACAAGAAATCACTATAAACCTTAACAGCATTTAATTTTACATTTAATTTTTTCCTAGAATTTATTTGCTCTTGTGCCCGGAACAGTTACATTTATATAAACTCTGAGGTCTATTTGCCTTATTTTTCCTGAATGCTTTAGACACCGACTGAGAGGAAGCGACAGTCTGTTAACCCACCTGCTCACCCTGAGCCACATTCTATTGAACTCCAGGCTGTCCAATGAACTGAACTGTGTGTGTAGTTTATGGCAAAACCAGAGATTCGATGACGAGCCTCCTGGGTTTTCCTCTGATCTCGGTGGAAGAAGAATCAATGCAGCGAGTGGAGAGTGCCAAGGTCAGAGCAGTTTTGGTAGTGGAAATTGTGTGAAATGGGCATGGCATCATAACATAAAAGCACCCAATCTCTGCATGAAAAGTGAGGGAAAGTCCAAAGGATTATGTGAAAGAGACCGATTAACTTTATCTGCCCGTGTTTCATTTTTGTCTTTATATTTTGCTGAAGTTTGAACCCATAATCAAAGATATATTTTCAAATTCAAAGCCTTATTTATTTGATTCATCTTAAAGGCAACAGGCAACTAAAAACTGTGAGTTTGTTACTCAATATGTGCTAATTGTGTGGGTGGTCTTATACCAGCTCTTAGAAATGTCATCAATGGCTGCTGATTACTCATACAGTATGTTGTTTTTGCTGCTTTCTTTTTGTTATTGTCATCGTTATTTCCTCGTTTGCATGTTAGACTTTTAAATTCTTTTGTAGCGATCCAAAGAGTAACATCTGCTCTCCCGCGGTGACCAATTAATGTGTTTTGATTTATTTGCATCTAAAAAGGTCACGACATCTGGACTATCACAGAAAAGTCTGACTAAAATATGACAGTTGTTACTTTGTGGTTTGAACAATAAATGATGCATCTACATGAACTGTGCCTATAGAAAACAGGCTATATGTTTATATATAAAAACAAAGCACATAAACAAAAATAGATGTGTCTTGCCTGTATCATTATTGTGACCGGTATCTATGTTGGGGGAAAAAGTACACAGATTGTGTTACGTGATTACTTACTTTTCCTCCTATGGGGAATATTCATTTTTTAAGTAGCTACTGTTCGACATCATTAATTTTTATGGACTTCCTCTTAATGTATGTAAGTGATCACATGTGTGAAATGAACTCTGATGGAGCCTCATCAATACAAGCGAGGTTGCTACACAATGTTTGAAAAGTATCGAGGTAAAGATGCATAATATTTTGACATTATGTGCTTTTTTAAACACAAAATGTGAAAATATGAGCAAATTGTGTAAAAAGTACGGTAAATGTTCTTCTTAATTTACTTTATATTTTATCTCACTTGACTCGAAAGCATGACTTCGAATGAACTATCACTTTGTGCTGATGAGGAAGAAGTGAGTTTGTGCCATCAATCTAAAGAGAAAGACAACAAAACTGCATGTTTTGCTAGAGCATAGTACAAAACCTCTGTTAGTTCTGCAGTTTCGTCTGCTTTGTCTTTGTCCTCCTCAACACATAATGATGCAGTTTCCCTTATCCGCCTACTTCAGTTTCTTGTCACTCCTTTCTTTTTAAGGCTATCATAGAGAGATCCAGTAAATGCCCCGATGCACTATTTTTTTTCTTCTTCTGCCATTTAGCTGGTGAAATTACATCGTGAAGACATGAAAGGAAGAAGACAATGCCGGGAAGCCATTTTAAACTAAAAAAAAAAAAAAATCAGCATCAGCAGCAAGCAGCAGAATGTGTGGCTGTCTATTACAATGCTCTGTGAGAACCTGATGAATCCCAGCAGGATCCAAGTCAGCCTGCAAATCACTCTCCCTCAAAATAGTCATAATAAGCTCTGAAAGCAAATCATTGATAATGACTTCACAGTGAATTGCAGCCATAAAGCTTCCCCTCTGACACCACAGCACAATTCACAGTGATATGCAACATAAAACAGATTTTAAAACCCAATACTGTTGTAAACAAAGGATATAAATGGATTTACAGATGTTCCCTTCAGCTTTGGTGAGAATTTTTATATACTTTGGCCAAAAATTGGTGTAAATTAATACTCACATATAGATATACAGGTATACCTGTTCAAGTGCTTGTTAACACAACTAATCAGCTGATCACATGGAAGCAACTCAGTGTGTGACATTCAGACATTTGCTGAAGTTCAAACTGAGCATGAGAATGAGGAAGAAAGGCAAGTAAATGTGGCATAGTTATTAGTGGCAGATTTCACTGCACAACCAACCCTAGGGTTTACAGAGAATGGTCCAATGAGTGGCAGCTCCCTGGGCTTACAATGCCTCGTTGATGCCAGAGGAAAATGACCAGTCTGTTTTGAGCTGATAAGAAGCAAACAGTAATTGAAATAACCATTCGTTAGAACCAAGGTATGCAGAAGAGCATCTCTGATTGTACCACACCAGGTTCAGCTAAGGACAGGAAACTGATGCTATAATTCGTACAGGCTCAAACAAATTCAACTACAGAAAGGTCTTGATGCATGCTCAATCATCCAGGTAAGTAAATCCCAAAAAGTTGATTGTGTGCAAATTCTCATGACCATTGATCAACAACTACTGATCAAAGCCCACTGATCAATGGCCATGAGTACCATTCACAGAGAGTTGGGGAATGGCTGCAATCACAGCATTGTAAGATGGTGAAAGATGTACCCTTAGGCCCCCTCCTCAATTCAGAGATGGTCTTTCCCTTTTCACGTAAATGGCCTCCTTGTGGCCATCTTACAATGCTGTGATTGCAGCTATTCTCTCTGAAGAAGTCACTTGGATGAGTGATGGATTGTTTCTCCCACTGAAAAGGCTATGTCCAGATGAACAGAATCAACCTTTGGGGATCAACTACAGAAAACTGGAAAAATGTTGTCATGTTAATTTCTGCTGTAACATTTGGGTGGTAGTGTCAGAATTTGGCTAAATAGCATGACCCCATCCTGCCTAGTATCAACAATCCAGTCTGCTGCTGGTGGTGTAATGGTATCAGGTTGTGGCGGGGCGGAGCGTGGTCTGCGGCGGATGCACCTGAGCGGCGGCCGCAATCATGCCTCGCCCTGGAGCCGGTGGACAGTGGGTGGCAGAGTCCTGCCCGGCCGGAGCTGGGGGTCGAGGCATTGGAGGGACGGGCTCGACCGGGGTCGAGGCATTGGAGGGACGGGCTCGGCCGGGGCCGGTGAACAGCGTGTGGGAGACACCTGCCCAGCTGGGGTCGAATGTCGGGGAGCCTACCAAGCCCGAGGTTGGCGTGCTGTCCGGTCAGAGAGGCCGGTGCACTGAAGCCAAGTTGAATGTAACGGCAACCATTGAAAATAATTATGCAGAAAAGCATTGAAATGTGGTCGCCTCCGCCGTGTGTCTTTCACAAAGGGATATTTTGCGCGTCTTAGTCTTCAGTGCCCATTGAACATGATATACAATAAATGCCACAGCCTACTTGGTGCTGCTGACCATGTCGATCCTTTTATAACCACAATGTATCCATCATCTGATGGGTGATTCCAACAGGTTAATGTGCTATATCACAAATCTCAGGTCTCACCTTTGGGATGGTCAAATGCGAGATTAATGTGCAGCCAATAAATCTGCATCCAGGACTTTGTTGAATCTATGCCATGTAAAATAAAATCAGTTCTGAAGGCAACATGGGGGCAATCCCTGTAAAGATTTTATATAGACTTATAGTATTTCTATTGTCTACAACAGTACTACAAAAAAATCCTCCCTTGATGAAAGTCTTGAATTGGTGTGTTTTCAGTAATGGTATACTGAGAAATGTATCTAATATTTAGTTTATGATGATAATCAATAAAGATACAAATGGGGTGGATGATAATATTATTACAAACACCTCTCAGCAGAAAATCTGCATTATTGAAAACTGTAGCCTTTGACTTGGTTCTTCTCATTTACATTACACAGCTTTGATGTTTTATTTATTGGTTGTTCAAGTAGTGTTCATATACACATTAAAGGTTTTTATATATTTATACATGATCCCATAGTAATTAGTTGTATTTTCATTTTTAGAACTACACTGGTGGAACAACCACTATTAATGCATATTAAATAGATTTAAGATTATTTTAGCTTTGGTAAATAGTTATGTTTCCGTTAACAAGCGTAACATTAGCAATGTCACAATTAGCTGTGTTATAATTCAAAGCTGCTGGCACCTCCCAAATCCTAATCTAGAACTTTTTTTTTTCTATTTTAAACACAGCCATGATATTTCCCAACCTGAAAATAGATCTGTGGTGGCCAAACTTAATCAAATGGTAAGAGGAAGCAAAACAACAACATGGAATTAAACAATACTGTGAAACGGTGGTTTTTGGGTTCACAACAAATTTATACCAAACTATCCCACCTGCCACTTTATGTGTTTAGCAAAGTAAGTTGAAGAGATTAGTATCCCAGACTGAAATGCAGGTGTAAACCCTGTGGTTTATATGGTGTGCACATAAAATGTGCCTGTTTTTTTTTTTTTATTATTTTCTGTTTACTTAAAAATAACAACTGTTTTGTAATATCTCATTTTGTTGAATTTTCATGCATTGTCTAGCCTGTTTTAACTACTCTTTGTTCTGGCTCATTTATGCTTAAAACAGCAACTGTTGAAAATGTTTGACTTTTGGGTTTCTGCAAGCAGATTTACTTTGAGACTATGTAATAGACACAAACAC
>VOQK01017432.1:40309-50529 GCA_015052645.1 Benitochromis conjunctus
GCCACATTTCCATAATGCCTGAAACAAGCTCCTCCCCAGCGCCTGACTCCATTTCATGTTAATCTATGTTGATGATGAAGAGAAATAAAAAAAATAAAAAAAGAGCTAACAGCATCTGCTGACAAGAGATGATGTATATGCACTCAAGTAAATAAGCTAATGGTGTAATAGAGCTGCACATTTAGTATACCTGAGTTGCATTTCAGGGATTTGTATGATTTGTCAGGGAGTCATGAGCTGAATGGACAGATTTACATTTTTCCAAATTTGGTTTGTTTTCTATTTAATATGACTGCATGTTTTGTCGTATTCAAAACCAATTTTCCTTTACTGTAATTATAGAATGACAAACACACTCATCAGCCACTTCATTAGATACACCTGATGAACTGCTTGTTAAAGGTACTGCGCTAAGGCATGCAGACATGTTCAGGATGACCTGCTGAAATTCAAACTGAGTGTCAGTGAACATGGCATTGTTATTAATGCCAGATGGGCTGGTCTGAGGATCCAAAACTGCTGATCTACTGGAATTTTCCACAGAACCAACTCTAGGGTTTACAGACGATGATGCAAAAAAGAGCCAATATCCAGTGAGTGGCAGTTATCTGGATGAAAATGTGTTTTTGATGCCAGAAGTACTGCAGCCTACAGAAGGGATACGGCATAGTGACACTACTATGAAAACATGAATCCATCCAGTCTTGTACCAACCACCCATGCTGCTGCTAGTGGTTTAATGGGGTTTCCTATGCACACTTTGGGGGTTTGAGCATCGTTTCACACTACAGCCCACATGAGTACTGTTGTTGACCACGTCCATCCCTTATTGACTACAGTGTTCCCATTTTCTGATGGCTGCTTCTAGCAGATTAACACAGCGTGTCACAAAGCTCAAATCATCTCAAACTGGCTCCTTTCATATGATCAGTTTACTGTACTGACATGGGCTCCACAGGCACCGGATCTCAGTCCAATAGAGCACACTTTGAACAGGAAATTTGCATCACGGACGAGGAATGTTTCCAGCACCTTGTTGAATCGATGCCACAGAGAATTAAGACAGTTCTGAAAGCAAAAGAGAGAGACTGGCCCGCTTCTAACAAGCTGTAACAAATGAAGTGGCTGGTGAGTGTATGCACTGCCTTTCTAATTTCTTAGTTTTTGTGTTTATTTTTTTACAATTTTGTCACACTTGGAGATTCAGGTCATTAAAATGATTTTAATATTAGACAGCAATAACCCATGTAAATAAAAAAAATGAGTTTTTTGAATGATAAATGGTCCACCTACCAAAATTCCTCTAAGAGCACATTGACAACTCAGATCCCATAAGAACCACCATTCTACCGATGTTTTTATTTGTGGAGAAAAAAAATATTATTCAGTGATCAACTCTATAACACAAACAACAATGAACTGACAGACTCTTTTTGTGTGTCAGCTACAAAATGGGCCTACATTGTGTTAAATGTGCAAATCCTCTCAAGTTATGTGGTCACGACATTGAATTTAAACAACAAAGCAGCTACTTAAAGCCCTCAGTTGCTGAGCTGCAGCAAAGACTAAAGTCCCAATCACAATACGTTTAATTATTAGGGTTACCGAAATGCACCTAGAGGGCAGCTCATTATGTTTCGAAACACTTCACATGGTCCATCATTTCTTTCCAGAAACATTAAACAATTTATCCTGTTATCCTCTTGATTCTCTTTTAAATGTTGATGATGTTTTCCCCCTTGAACAATAGATTTTTTCCACTACACAGAAATTCGAATCCAACACAACCTCTGCCCTGCCCAGCACGCTGGCACAGGGCCCACGGCGAAGATTGATGCCAAACTAGCTAGCCTGGAGTGAATAGACATCAAAGCCTGCCCCAGGGAATAGTGGTAGACAGACTACATGAGCTTTTTCCCAGACACATGGGACATCTCTTGCAAACACACACCGCTGATGGAAAACTGTGCATATAATTCGTTTGATTATTGATTTTCTGACTATTCCAGTAGACGACAAATTGGCCTAAAGCGGCAAAACGCTACTGCACAGAGGAAAGTATCACTCAGACAACAACTTTATAAGTGCTGGATAGAAAAAAAAGGGCATCTGGCTCCCAAGACCTAACCATCCAAGTGGGAGGCATGTTTTGTAAGACTGCTGCTGTATACCCTGATGCGACTGAAAAATACTAAGTGATTAAAATATCTGAATTTATAACGGACTTTTTTCTTGTTACTGCCAGAAGCCATAATGAAGTTGACCTAAACTGACTGGTAAGAAGGGTTTTGCAGTATCTAGCACTGTGATAATTGTGTTCTCAGAGCATTATAACATCTGCTGTACAGGATAATAAGGTACATGAAATGCTCGAGACTGTTGTTTGGCAGAACCAATTGATACCCGGTTTTGCGACAAACCAAATAATCCTCATAATCACTCAAAGTTGTCTTATGAGCTCATTTAAAAATAAAAAAATTACTTCATGCAAACCACCCTCACTGCAGGCGGTGTGATATATATTTCTCAACCTTGTTTTCAAGCCAAAATTTAATTAGGGCAAGCATCCTCTAAACTTTACACACACACACAGAGATCTATCTATCTATCTATCTATCTATCTATCTATCTATCTATCTATCTATCTATCTATGATTTTATTTAGTTGGCAGACCAATTTACTGCCTGTAAATGAGTGAGCCGTTTTACCAGATTGTGTAGCATTTACCCTTTACTGGATAGGTCGAACTGAGTTCTCACAACTACAAAGCATAGGTCAAAATTTCATATTTAAGGTGGGATGAATTGTAAGAAATTTCAATTCTTTTGTTCTTTGCTACTCTAAATTGAAGTAACCTGTGGATTTTTTTCTATATGAGCATCTGAATATTTCACTTATACAGTGTCAATGCAGTGATACCAACACTAATTCAAAAAGTTTTAATAAATGTCATTTGAGAAGATTATCAGTGACAGCTAAAGGTCCTGAGAAAACAATGGGACCATGTTGAATCCATCCTTATGTTGAACTTTCCCGATAATGTTGGATTTCTGGTTGTCTACTTCTGTAAAGCCTTGGGTTTTTATTCATGCTAAAAAATAACTTACACTGTCTGCGATCAACATTTTCATTGTTCAGCAGCTGTAGTAACAGTAACACATCACGCATGTAACAATGGGTGGGCTTGTTTAACTTAAAAACATTTCTAGCTTAATATTTAATAAGAGGTTTACAGCAAATGCACTAAAAACATGTGAGAGGACTCATGACATCCAGCCTTCAAATGGCTGAAAACAGGGAATAGACAATGACTCTACCAGCGGCCCAAAATTCAAACATTACGAAGAAAAAAAAGAGAAACAGTAAAAGTTCAACCTGAAGGTTTCCTTTTATGCTGTCCAGTTCCTTTGAAGTCTTGGAGAGCTGGTGCAGGATGCTGCTTCGTTCAGTGAAGACTTCCTTTAGCTTCTTTTCCAGCCCATCGTAACTTTGTCTGTTGAGAGAATGAAGGAATGAAATTTCACTATTAAGTGTCTGCCACTAGCTAAAAAAATCCACTCTTTATTGACACCCTTAGGAGAACGAGGTGTTTCAACCAGATTAAGAGCACCGTCGTTAAAGCTAAAGGGTAGAGCAAAAAGAAAGAAACCTAATATCTACTTGGCACAGTCTACGACAGAAAGATGGAAAAAAAATCTTCTATTCCTTTCAATCAACCAATTTAGTGAAGGCTCGTTTTACAGAGATAGGTCTTTTGACCAGAGGTATAACCCTGCATTTCCATTTAAATATTCATGTAGTCCAACCAATTATTAAGGAAAAAATTCTGCAGGGCACATTTGTCAAATCCTGTTTTTCCCTTTTCCAAACTCTATTGAACGGCAGTGCAGAGGCGTTCTTGTCATTTATTACTGAGCTTCCTGAGAGGCAAATAATATTTCACAGCATGTTTGCCTGAACTATAGCCCTAATAAAGATATTATTTTTCCTTCTTAATGACATACTAGAATCCCCACTGAGAGATCTACTGAAGAACAGGGCACAAAAACGTGATTAAGGGGCCATGGTGAGCAGATACAAAATCAGTGATAGCCCAGGACTTGACTAAAATATGATGTGTTATATTTGGCTTTTGGCAGCTAAAGATAACAACCTAATTTCCATCTTGCTCCCTTAATTGAGTTAAAAGAGTTACAATTTACTACACGTTCACTTTCACTGTTGGAAAACAATCTAATAACGGAAAATCTATTTTTCATTTAATCTAACATCCTTGTTTACTGACTCAAGGACAGAGACATCTCTTCTGGGAGGTGTCTGAAATTAAGCATATCTGAATGTAGTTACCCTGCAAATAAAATAGCCCAGAGGTTCTAAATTCCCCCTAAAGCCTGCAAATTTGATTACTGTGATGACCTCTCGAGCTTAATTGAAATGGTTTAAAATAGCAGTCACAAAATAGCCCATCCGCCATACCTCTGTACTTGGTGTACTAGGTGCTGAAAAAAATACACACACACACACACACACACACACACACACACACACACACACACACACACACACACACATATATATATATATATATATATATAGTTTTAACATATTTTTTCCACTTTTGTGGAGCAAAATTTCCCAGGGATCGCCTCATAACCCTGACATCTATTTCTCTGGGCTTAGCACAACAACGGTGTGGGCTGTCTCAAATACTTCTCCATGCTTACCAGTTAGATAAGTCAAGTTATGCAGCAGTAATGGTTCCTTGGACCCTGAGAGAAATGAGTGATTTGTAATCATGTTGACATAATGTGTCACCATAATATTAGAGATGAGGCTCAAAGATAATGTATGAGGCAGTAATGCACACAGCGTGCTTGATTTATTGGTATAAATGATCTGTTTATCTCCATTTGTTTTTTGTGATACAGTACAATTTAATAATTTCTGACAAATTAATTTGTGGGGACCCAAAGGCTATGGATCAACTTTATTCCAACATCAGTGAAATGGAAAAAAAAAGTTTGGATGGCATTATGTTTTTTCTAGATACATTTCATGAGATAGGGTTACTTAAGAAATAAAAGTTACAAATCGGAGCCTTCATACAGAGAGAAAAAGAAACAACTCCAACGCGGCTTGTTAAAAAAGATATTTACTTTTTCCATGACACAAGTCAAAAGATCAAAAGAATTTTCTCTGCTTGCTTCCTCATGTAATCAGAAACGCTAAATGACAGCAATGGCTTTAAACAAAGCACATGCACTTAACATAGATGTTTAACTAAAGATTGATATTTGTTACTAAACACTTGCTGATAGCCACAGATTTTCTCACTTGCCCTTCGCTCTTTACATGACTCACTATGACAAAATGTGGCTGACCGTTCCCTATTCCTGACCATTGTAGCAGCACTCGACTGCTACGATATTCTGTATCCATGGCTGTGTTTCAACTCGGGCCGGCTTCCAAAAAACCCTCCGCAACCCATGTCATAGATCCCAGACGGAGATCACACACAATAACACATAAATCACTAACAGAAAAGCAACACCTGGGAAATAAATAAATAACATGGCATATTGAATCCCACACATGACTTGGTACCATATGGCAATGGCAGGAAATTTATTACAGGTTCAAGCAGCAGGGGGAAGATAGGGTGAGAGAGTCCTCCCTGTCTGCCATAATATTCATTACCCAATGGAATAGACCCTTGGGTAGCTGTGAAATGAATAAGACCCATAATTTGAGGCCCATTGACGCAGAAACATATATATTACAAGCTTCTAAGATGAAGTCTGTTTTTTTTTCCTTCCCAATCTACTATAAAGTGCTCATTAGAGAAAACAAATGGTAACAGCTGCATGATTGTACCATGACCTCCCAAGAGTTCAGTGTTGTAGCAGGGTTCTGTCAAACAAAGATGGCCCTTTTTTGCAATTCAGTGACGTTAATGACCATAATGACAACCAGAATGCCTGACAAATGCCTGACAAGAAAAGGCTTATGGTCAGAAATGGCACCACCAAGCACGTGGTCATAAAGCCATGGTGTCTGAGATAATGAAATCTTTCTTTCCAGGCATCTGCAGATTGAAATCACTATTTGGCTGCCTTTATGATACTCATCAAACTCCTGAGATTGCGTGGGAGGCATCTCTTATAGGATCTGATTATTGAGGACAAATATTTCTTTGCCCTTGGAGTCACAGCAGGTCTCTGAGTTATATGAGGCAGACCCTGCAGTACGAAATGGAACTACACTGAACATTAGAGTCAACATCCAAGCAATGGCTCAATATAGGTATCCAAGGTTGTGTTTGCAAAGCTACAGTACAGCAGCTCATGGTCCACTGTTAATAGGAGATGGACTATGAATATTGTTTACTTTTCAAGTGCCTAAAGACACACTTTATAATTGGTTTTCTGCTAAGTTGTCTGTTGTGTGTGGAAACAAAACTGTTTCATCCCTTGAGTTTGGTTCCTTTATATGATTAAATGATTTATAAAAACATTCCTCTGAAATTGGAAAAAATACAAGGACTAGACTGAAAACGTGAGTGAAAAAGGAGCCAATGTCTAAGGAAAAAACTTTGAAAGCCCTTCAAAACGTCCCAACTACCGTAAGCCCGTTTAGCTCAGTGTGTTGAGCGGGCGACCACATGCCATACGGCTGAGAGCGGCAGGCCCGGGTTTGAGTCCAACCCTTTGCTGCATGTCTTCCCCCTTCTCTATCTGCCCCCACATTCCTGTCCTTTCTTCACTGTGTCTATCAAATAAAGCTGAAAAAGGCCAAAAAATATTTAAAAAGCCTGAACTTCTGCTCAAGAATACTTAATAATACAGACATTGTAAAGAAATGTAGTCCTTGTAAGCAAAATATAAATAAAGAATGGCTCAAATCTATACTGTATATACTGCACTGTATGTAATTAATGAGTACACTATATCACGTATCCATAGTGCTAAGATTTTAATCACTGTGCATAACTGGACAGTATTGCCTGCTATACTGTGTTGTAAGCTGCTTGTGTGCCATGCAGCTCCATTTTCTCTACATTATTTGAGCTTGGTTTTACTATTGTGTATTGTTTAGAAGTGGATGAACTGCCGAATTATAAACAAATAGAAAATGATTTTAAAGTAAAAAAAAACTGAGATCAGTAAAACTCAATCCAATGACAAAGAGGATATTTTCCACCACTGTCTGCTTAGAGATTAGCAGCATTAGTGGAAAATATATGAACAAATACACGAAATATAAAAAATAAGTAAATGAAAACCTCTGTGTGTAAGCGGGTCTCTCCCTCCCCAACAGGAATTCAGTTATTTACGGAAAATCTGTAGGAGGGAGTCACTGGTTCAGACAAGGACAAATTAAAGGATCCCTCTGGGCTTAGTGTCTTTGGATGTTTCTTTACTACCAGATGTTTCAACACCCACTCACAGCTGAATTGGGTCTCTGTCAATCTTTCAGTTCACCTGTCAACTATGCAGATAATTCGATGATCAAAACAAACACCTAGCCAAAAGGTTTCTTAAACTCTGTTTTACCTCGATGCTTACTCCCAAAGTGCTGCTGGGAGGCCTCATGGTGTATTTCTCCCCAGGTGTTATTTAGTGTCCCCTGCAACCTGGCGTCTCAATTGATGTGTCAGAGGGATGTGATATAGCACCCAGACAGAAAACATAATTACCCATCAGTTGTGACAGCAATCTTGATATGATAAGTTGGCTTATTTGCAAAGGCCTCATTTGTCAGCAAGCATTCATAATTACTGAATGTGCATGAGTGTAGTCAACGCTGCAAAAAAAATGTTCAATATTTGATCTAAGTTGCCATGTTTTTCTTTTTCAGTATAGAAAACTAAGGTTAGCTAACAGCACTTAGAGGGCTAAATTTGAACAGTATGATATGATAAAAACATAAGGATGTATAAAAACTGTTACTTTTTGTGCATACACGTCACTGTTTATATGATACAGGACTAGCTGATTAATGTGTATATTAAAAAAAATAAAGTCCCCATTCATCAGTGAGCATTTCTTCCAGTTCTTGGACTAGAAAATAAAACGGAGACAGACTTGCCAGCTTGCTAATACACCATGCTATGTCTCTGACTGCAGGACCAAACTTAAACATTTAATATTTTACAAGGAAGAATCCAATAGCTAGCATAAAAGGAGTTCATTTGCCGTCATGCAGATTATGGGCAGACAGCGGTTTATGTGGTACTACCAATTTCAGGCTGGATTAATTATGCCATTAGAAGGGGGTAAATAAATAGTTTTAATAGCGGAGAGAGCCCAGGGCCTGTCAGCGAATTAATATATTCCTCTAGCAGAGCATGACCACCATCCAACATCTGCAACAAAAGTCAGTCATGTTTACCAGCTGTTGTATAAACAATGCAGACAGCAGGGGATATTAATTGCATGCATGTCAGGGATGTCTGACACGACCATCTTCGTTAACTGTTTAGTTGGGGGATATAGTGAAACAATTTGTGATGAGGAAGCCAGTTTTTGCTTTGTCGGGAAAGGTCAAAGCAATTCAGAGACCTCAATCATCTCAACATTTCAGGACATGAAGATTCTATATACATTTGACATTTCACTAAATGCAACACAAAAACTCATAAAAGAACATATAAATTGAATTAGCACTTAGAGGGATTTTACAAAACAGATGAACAGAAACATTTTAGTGTGAGTATAGACTCTGTAAAAATTGTTATTTTTTAAGAGTTTTCTATAGTTTACAGTTTATTTTTAAAATTATTACTCATTGGTATGCAATTCAATGCTGGTGTCAGCGTCACACCTGCCAAAGTATATAGAATATCACTGAAAACCTACAATTATTAACGATATCAGGACTTATCACTTACGGTGTGATAAGTGGTATATACTTATTACTTAACAATTTCCACTAATATTTGATCATGTACAGCAATAGATGTCTGGATGGACAAATGTTTAGCTGATGGATGGATAACTTATGAGAATATATTTAATGCACAATTAATTTTTTCGACAATCTAAATAATGTTCATCCCTGTTTACAATACCACACGCATGTATTGCTTATGAGTTTTTCAGATGAAATTCAGATATTATGTTTAATTTAAAGTTTAAAAGGTGATGACTCCAAATGGTTTGAAACAATGGTGCAGTGCTTAATAAAAGTAGTAAGCCAATAGTGCTCTGAATTAACGAGTCAATCAAATCATATAACTCAAAATAATTATTTTAGAACAATGATTTTCAAATCAAGTACCCTTGAATAATAAAGCTTGGTTTAATCTGTTACAAAACAATTAAGGAAAGAGCAATTTGCATGTAAGTATTATATCATTTCGACAGATGAAATTAAAATAGTGTAAACCAATTTTACACATGAGTAATAAATGCAGACATTCTGCATCTCACTCTCTTTCTTGTACATTAGAAAAATCATCTAAACATGAAAAAAATTATATAATTTTGCAGCTTTCTGCTCTGTGTGGCCATAAAGATTAACAACATGATAACACTAATAACTTTTGTTAATTATTCACAATCACATATTAGTCAATAGATACTTTACAATGTGTTTACATTAATAATGCTAGTAACTGGTCACTAGCATTATTAATAAACACCATCAATAAACATCATTCATCTAGAAGATTACTCTCATATTGCAGCTGATGTTTATAAAATTTTATTGATGGATGATAATCTTGCAGTACATCTATAAACATCATTATAATTTATTTTTTAGCTACGATACCATAAAAACAAACACACATATATACCGTATATCTGCTAGTAGTGGCCTGTCTCTTATTGACGCACATTTCCAATAAACGTCGGGTTTGAAAACATGCCACGACAAATAGCCGCTGGTCTCCAATAGTAGCCGGTCTCCTTTAAGCGCCGGTCTGTAAATGCCAATCTCCAATGACCCACCGCCTTTTCCGTACGCCACTACTCTTTTCGTACCATCTGGGCTACCACCCTCCTGCAGTAAATCAAACGGCAAATACCTTTTCCTGTCAAAAATGCTTTGTCATCAGATGCTATCGAGGAAGGAAGAAAGTCAAAACTTCCATTCCATCTGAGAAGGGAATAAGAGCCGGTCTCCAACAACCGCCAGTCTCTTTTAAACGCCGGGTCGGCCTAATAATTTTTTGAATAAACGCAGGGGCTACTATTGGAAGATATATGGTATATCT
>VOQK01017443.1:2566-23720 GCA_015052645.1 Benitochromis conjunctus
TTTATCCTGCCCTCGGAGCTATCCTTCTTAGCTGGTGCAAAGACAACAGGATAGCATTTTTTATGGTTGGGTTACATCCATCAGACCCACCAATAACCTTGTGTTTGTAGAGAAGATGGAACTTGAGAATCTCCCTTTACTGGTACATGTCTCTGGCAGTGAACCGAATGACAGCAATAAATAAACCAAAAAGATCACAAGAAGAAACAAAACCCAAGAGTTGATGTGAAATGTAAAATAAGAGGAAAAAAGCACTCACAGAAAAAATTCCTGCTAATTCTGCTATCCAACCGTCAAATGTGCAGTCTACTGTATTTGTAGCAACAAGAACTCAAGATGTAAACATGGATTTCAGGAAATCGATCTTTTGTGATGTTGGTTTGTGAAATGTGAATTTTTAAATCGTTTCTTAATTTAATGTTATTTTTTTTAAGCAGGTGCTCCACAGGTACAATAAGAGC
This sequence comes from Benitochromis conjunctus, assembly GCA_015052645.1. Taxonomy (NCBI): domain Eukaryota; kingdom Metazoa; phylum Chordata; class Actinopteri; order Cichliformes; family Cichlidae; genus Benitochromis; species Benitochromis conjunctus. The sequence continues at coordinate 3,028 of VOQK01017443.1, forward strand.
CTCACTCTGATTCATTGAATGACAGGATAATATACAGCTGTCAGAAAAAAATGAAACTACCTACGGAGCCTGAAATATTTCGTACCATGCTAACAGCAGCATCGTGTTTGGTCTTTTTTGTGTGTGTGTGTGTGTGTGTATCTTTTCATCTTTACAATCCTTGGCACAGCATAAGAGGTTGAAAGGAGCTATTCCACACTCAGGAGAATTTAAACCTCTCGGGAATACAGTGTAAAAACATTGCTTAAATGTGTTGGGCATGGTCTTGATGGAGAACAGGCTTGTCTGAGAAAGAAATTATTAATTACACTAACAGTTTATATCTGAGAAAAATGGCCAACATTTCAAAAATGAGTTGTAGTTATCGGTTGGTTTTCTACTGTTTGAGCTATTTCACAAAGTCTGCTGCTTTGAAAAACACAAATAAAGGATACCATGTGTTGACAGACTCAACATAAAAGAGCATCGTGTAACGTATCGCTTTCTTTAGTCACGTGTTTGGTTTTTCTCCACTAATGCGCTGCTTCTGCGGAGCCAGTTCTGCCTCGGCCCATTCTGAGAATCAGCCGTTTAGACAAGTTTGAGAGCTGAACGTTGCACCGATTGATATACAGCAGGTGTAGTCAACGTTGGGAATAATTTACATGGAATGGTAATCATGGCAGGAAAGACACACAGTGATAGAGCAGACCATAGATTAGGCATTTTGTCAGGTAAAAATCTGTCTCTCACCAAATTGCAAAGGTTCAGTAATGATAAAATAGTTTTTCTTGATGAACAGTGTGCATGACATCATGCACAGAATGCTCACTTGAGGCTCAGATGTTTTTTTTGTTTGTTTTTTGTAATAGAGTATTTTGTGGTACTGTATTGTACTGCGTTTGCTGTATCTATCCGTTCTCTGCACTGTTGTGTTATGCTGCCCTGTTTGATACGACATATTTCAACATACTGGTGCTGCTTGTATAACAATGAACTGAACTTGAACTCAAATGTTTGTAAATGCGAGGGGTCAAGAATTTGACCATGCAAGAGCATAAGATAATAAAGAATCTTAAAAGGAAAACTAAAATCTTCTGAGATAACAAAGCCACATTTAAACAAGAACAGGCAAACAGAGGAAAACCAAAACACACCTCTGTCTTAAATAGCTGCATGTAAAGAAAAGAAAAAGCAAGTCAGGAATGCTGATCTGGATGTAGGTGCACATGTTTTATGTTGACGGTCAACAAATCCTTCAGTGACCTCAGTGGATGCACTGCGAAACACGGGCACATCTCAAAGACAAAAAGGTCAGATTACATTTTACAGAGAACCGAAAGTATATCACTACATCTGCCAAAGAGTGGCGCTTCTGTTGTCTTTAGCATGTGTGGCTGCCAATGGAACAGGACATGGGTGAAGTCTCACAGCTGGCACAAACACGGTGATAAAGGCAGACATGTACAGGAGCTTTCTGTGTGCCCATGCTCGGTAAAATACTTAAAAGCTACATAAAATAAAACTTCATCACTCAGCAGGAAAACAATCACGAGGCCAAAGCAACTGAAGAGCTTTTCATGGTGAAGTGCTGGAATATCCTTAACTGACTTAAGTCACATGATCTCAAACTGTCATTTGAGTGCATTTGAGCTACATTTCAACTAGCGTAGACCAGATGAAAGCCAGAAAGACCCCACAACAAGAGCTGAAAATAGCTGCAATGAAGGCCCAAGAGAGACTCACGAGACAAGATACAGAACATCTGCTGATGTGTTTGGGTCAAAGAATCCACGCAGTTCTTGACTGCAAACGTTTTTTTTTTCCACAAAATATTAAATATTTAGAGACCTTGTATTAAAAGGGTTATATCACCAGCACAGCATAAACCTCTTTAAATTAAAGCTAAGACTTGGCATTTTAATGTCGCATCCATTATTATTATTTCAAATTGAATGTGCTGAAGCACAGTGCAGACAAAACAAATGTGCAACACTAAAAATACTTCAGGCTAGGAATATATAAATTTCACAAAAAGGTTGCAATGCCTCTTCATACATTGCTCTTTGTTATTGCTGTTACGCAAACAGAATGTATATTGGTAAAGCTAAATAGAGACATCAATAAATATACAACTAATTTTGAATTTGTTTGAAGTGAAATTTTTTTTATCCAACACTTTATGTGGTGACAGAAGTATATGGAGTGCATCACTTAGCCTGATTCATTTGCTCAATAACTTTTACAGTCTTTTACAATTTTGCTCAAAGCTTTGTGATTTGTTAGTGATTGATAGCTGAGACTTCATCAAATATCCATCAGTTATCCTCAAAAAGTAAAAGAAATCCACATATATATGTATATATATGTATATGTATGTATATGTATATATATATATATATATATATATGTGTGTGTGTGTATATATTGTTGATCTTTTTTATATATATATATAATAGAGAGAGAGAGAGTATCATAAAAATATTTCTAATATTATAATTTTATAGGCCTGATTTTTGTTAGAAAGCCAATGCCATAACTCAAAACAAAAAACATCCCAGAAATCCAAGAACACCAGAAAATGTTAATATTCATCCCAATCATGAATCCAAACACGACAACCTTGTGCTTGTAACGTTATGAACATGTGCCTGGATCTACAGTATGAGGTTAAAGTGAGATGTGTAAGATGTGCTTTCCATCTTCAGCGAGACAATATTGAATGGCTGAAAGAAAAAACTGTGGGGAAAAACTAATTGCCTGACCTTTATCGACTCCTCTGGAGGAGACACACGCCAATGTGCATCGTTCCTCCTTACATCCGCATAATTAACGTCAATCGATCGGACTCCCCTTTTTCTCTCCCCTGATTGGGACTGATGTGCAGAGTTGGGGAGTGACAGCTGTCGTGAAAAGTGACACGAGGCAGATTCATTACCCTGTGAATCAATAGCACTGCTTACAGGCAAAAACCGAGCGAGCCAAGGAAAATCCATCACAACTGACAAACAGAAGTGGCATATCAATCAAAAGCACGATTGACTATCTTTATTTGGATATCAATGGCTTTGCCCAACACATTGATTCTGTTATGGTGCCTTTCTTTAGATAAACACTTAATTGTCAGATCAAGTAAGATGAACATCTTGCAACACACGGTGATTTAGATAAAATCCTGTTCTAATTGAAAGCCAGAGAGTAACTTTGCTGTGTTCTCAGTGCAAGTGGACAATAGCTGAAATGGAAAACTCTTTTTAAAAGTCTGCAATAATATAGCAGGTATCTAATATCTTATTTCTAATGTGTGAAGTTGCATGTGCAAAAACCGAACATTTAATAATACAGTGAACTGACTCAAGTCTGTAGACTGCTTCAGCATCACAAATTCTTATCATGTTGAAAAGTCCATATAGAACCTAATCCTGAATTTCACCACCTAAGGGGTCCAACAGCTTTATTTCCTCCCAGGAGCCCAACACCTTCTTCACTGTCAACCCTGGCGTGATTTGCATACAAGGTTAAGAGGTCACAGACTCAGCGGTGTAGTCTGACATTTTAATTCTGTGCAGACAGCCAGAGTGTGCCCTCGTCCTTTCTTAACCCATCTTCACTGCTTTGTCTGAAAGGTGAAGTAACACTCGGCATGGTTGGTATTCATCTGCAATAGGAAGCAAAAAAAAGGCAACTACCTTTAATTGAACATGTGTCGTTAAATTAGTGCGAATGCATTGGAGATGGATATGTTGCCGTGGACAAATATGGTTTGTGCAGATTTAAAGAAACAATATCAGTCCACTTTAAAAGAAATAATTAATTTATTACATATTGTGCCTGTATCATTTATTTACTTTGCTCTGTTGGGAATATTTTCTGAGAAGGAACGAGCCTTTTTCAGGCCACAGGAACAGAGAATTGAGGCTGGATCCCAGCCATCACTCCTGACATCCTGTAAGCAAAAGTAACACAATTTACGTACTGATGTCATACATTTTTTACAACTGGTAAAAAAATGCTGTGATCTTCACGTGTGCTGACATTTCTCCACATACCTCTCCTTTCATAGATGACTTGAAAGGTATATAGTTACGAAACAAACATTTTTGCAGTATGTAATTGTATGCGTGCCGTATTGCTTTGATGGCTCCACATCATCCCTCTTGCACTGCCATTTCTCTGTGAATGTAGGCATTTATTAGCTGGAGTGATTGTAACTCTGTAGTGTACAGGAAATGAGCAATGTGTGTTCATTTTACTGAGATATGAATCTGTGGATTCAGCCGGGTGAAAGGGTCAAAGGTGGTGTGGAATTTGTGCCTAACCAGCCATTAGCCAATGAATGTGCAGCTTGACCATCAGATCCACCCCTGGCTCATCACACCTGCTTTCAAAGCACCAGGATGGTGACTGGGATTAAAAAACAAGATCACCCATTGGTTTTTCTAAACACTGGTGACAAGAATAATCGAAACGACACTCTATCACTACCTCCTCTCACTCCTCACACTCACGAGTTACAGTCCAGTAAGACATGACTCCGCCACGCCTCCTTATGCAGATTTTTTTAAGCTGTTGGAACGTGACACCTACACTATGAAATGAGGTGATAACAGCTGATTGAGCCTACTAGTAAGTGTAGGAGGGTGCACTCTAGCAAATCTGTGGGAGTGACAACAACTGATAACGACTATTTAATGGGCTGATAACATCTGAAGCAGGTGACTAATGACTCCAATCCACTATTAATTTATCTAAGAATGATGAACTGGTTTAGTGTCTTTGCAGTAATTTGTCTCCACACCAGAATCTGAATAAACAGATAAATGCAGTTGAGACAGGAGACTGCCAGTTGAGATCTACTAGGACGGGAGCATGTTGCTATCTTAGACAAAGGTATCGATTATATGGAGTGACATTGTTACCAAATGAAGAATAACTACTTTTAAAGGGTTTCTATGTGGCACTTCAGCTCGCCATCCTTACATCATGCAGTGCAATGATACTTCTCATATTGTGTTATTTCTTTGAGAATAGTGTGTGTTATTTATTATGTCATGTTTTAAGGGTTGAAGAAATTGCTCAGTTTGAAGAATACATGGCGAATGTTGCTTCTGTCATTTAGTAAATGCGGTGTAGTGGCCTTCAAATCTCTATTTGCCAACAGTGAGGATTTATCACACCACTAAATATATGTGGTTTGTTTGTCACATAATGTTCAGCTCCACGTGAAAATATGCCATGTGCCTGTAATTACTGTGTCCTACCTATTCTGGAGAAAAACAAGGATTTTCTCACAGATGTTGTCCCCTAGGATACTGGCTCATTTTGATCAAGCCTTTATTTTGTAGCCACATTTATTTCATTATTTTGTGGTCTTAGATTTGTTTTATTTCCAAGTTACTGCTTTGACAGTTGTTCTGGGCATGCTGGAGTGATACCATGTGTTTGTCAGTGCTCATTAGTTAACTTTTACGGTCTGTCAGCATACTGAAAGGACACACTCCACAGAAAACAGTACAATAGTAATACAGTGCAAAGTGTCAATACAGATTAGTTATAACAGATGAATAACACTTATTTTATTTTATTATTAAAATGTAAAATTGATACATTTTTTATAAGACTTTCCGTGTTTTTATCAATTTAATGTGTTTTTTTACATATTAAATACTGTCTACATTGTCTAACAAACAAGATAACCAACTGTTTGCTATTTTAATAACTATTTTTTATTTATGTATTTATTTTGGTATTATATGGCACCTGTGGTTCTCCACCAGGATGTCCAAAACAACAAACACTGGACACATGCAGCATTAAATTTCCAAAAAACAAAATAGTCCAAATACAACATTCAGTCCTGTCCAAAAATCTTGAATGACTGCCTAATTTTTTTGTTTGGAAAATGGGAAACAGGTGAAGCCATTTGGTGAAACAAGCAAACATAAATAGAAATATAGTGTCTGAGGCAAAAACAGAGGAAATATTTGATATGATCACGTTTATTCTCCAGCACAGTTCGAACAGTCTCGCGTAAGCGTTCTTGTAATGTATATAACTATTCTTCATGAAAACGTCGTCATGAAAATCCTGCGAGTGAGACCATTTCTGATGAATCTTTGGTGAACAGTAAATAAATCTATTGAAGGTCCAGATGTAGGTTATATGTCAGCCCTTTGTTGTATTTATTTTAAGCCCTGACACTTCTTTATTATTTCTTTATTTCCACTTGTTAGTTTAATCATTTTTATAAGGTCACATTGCACACTACGTCAATGTACACAAGTTTTTGAGTAACAGCATCTTTTGACACTTTGTTGGTGTAAAACTACTGCCATGCATGTCGAACTGTGTTAACGCTGGCATATTTCATACAGTGTAAAGGCATGGGAGGCTAAAGCAATGTGAAAAAATGATGTGGTGAGTTTTGGCAGCAGGCTTGTAGAATCAAAGAACCTAAAGATACAATTTAAATCTTTATTTTTGATTAATTTTCTCTTATGTTTAGACACAACACTGGTTGTATCCAAACACAACCAGAGTTGTTAGGTGTAGTTTTTATGCTTGAATGATTCACAAGTAAGTGTTAAGTGGCTAAGCAAGACAAAAACCAAAACTGGTCAGGTACAAGATAAGTAGGCCAAAACTGTTGAATATTCAGTATAAATAAACTCTAAGCAGCTCTGCTGTATGTAATAGCTGATACGATACCAGGATTTTTTCTGGTATCGTATCAGCTATTACATACATTACATACTATTTTAAAATGAAGGAATTTTTTATATTAATTTCATGCAAATGTTTTTCCAAACAATGCTTTTCATTTTTACCATTTCTGCCTATAAATTTAAGTTTAATAATAGATATGAATATGCTGGCAGAAAACCAGGATATTTTCCATTTTTTACACTTTTTTCTTTCTTGTTTTTACAGTCCAGAAGATACTTCAATGTAAATTAAAGCAGCAATTTCACGAAATAGATGCAGATATGGAAGAAAAAAAAATTCCAAGACCGTCTACTTTTAATGTCAAACATGGCTTTGTGCATTATTTTAAAATTCTTGCCAAAACCAGGGTGGAATGAAATAACTAATGTTGAGATTTTGAATTCATTTTAAGAGTGTCTCAGCTCTCGATCTCATCTGAAGCAACCCAGCCATAAAATGATGCCATTCAATGGACCATTATACTCTAATCAGCTCAGAGGAGCTGAGAGTCTTTTACCTGGATTGTTAAACTCACCTTGAATGGGAATCCACACAACAAAAAGTAAATTACCATTTCCATTCAGTACATTAGAAATATATATTTCTGTCATAAGCGTGAACAAAAGGCAAACTCTTCTTTCCTCTGTTTATTGTTGATCTTTTTTATAAGGCGTTTGATGTTTGCATTGTTGTATGGCTCTTCAGCTTCTGAATGGAACTAACATAATGGTTTTCATATTTACGAAGCAGGAAGTGTGCCATAAATTAACTGCAGTAAAGTTGAAAGGTGCCATAAATAAGGGTTAAAGAAGCCTACACTGAGAACAGTGACTGGAAAACCTACCGATTCATACAGTTTACAGATTAAACTGAACGAAGAGAAGGATCGTATCACTCCCTAAGACCACTGACCCACTCGTTGAGCTGTCCTACTAATTTACATGCCTGTTCTAACTACTCACTGAATACCGCTTCTTAATCTATAGCCAAAACTATTATTTTATGCATTCTGCTTTCTACAGCTGGTTTGAATTAACCAGACAATGAACATAAAACTTAGAATCACCATGTTCTCACATTTAATCAGGCTGAAAATGAATACAAAATGATCTCATCACTGTAACATCACCCGAGGGAACACAATTTTGTTAGACCTTATTCATGGTTGGTAGATCTGCACTTTTTGTGAGCAGAAAATGGAGTTGATTGTACGGGGCAAAGGTGACTGGGTTCTGTTGTAAAGCAATGAAATGGAGCCGGGGTCTCAAACGTCCACATCATTTAAATTTAGGACTTGTCTGATGAGCCCTGACAGACTGTGGTCATTCCTGTGGGGTGAGCTGCTATTGTTGCCAGCACAGATGTGGAGGGAGCTAAACGTGAACATATGGTCCTGGAAACCACACACAGGCACGCATGTGAATACATTGACATACATTGTGCCTCGCACACACACAAACCGTGGTTTCAGAGGGACTGAGAAAAGGCCATCCTGCTGTGCTGAGCTCCCTCCCACCTGCTCCTCTGGGCACAGGAAATATGGACCCCTGGAACGGTTCGTTGTTCACTTCTGTCATCGTGTTCCCCGCACATGCATCTATCACACGCCTCCTGCGTTCTTTTGGAGTAAAAAGACTGACATGGGTGTGGAAAATCATAAAGAGAGGAAAGTGGGCGATTGAAGCCGAGAAGGAGGGAATTGGACTTCAGTTGAAGAGGGAAGGTGAAGAAATTGGCACAGTGGTAGGGGTAAGAGTATAAGGAGTATGTAAAATATAGTGCAGAGTGGGTGGAGGGGTGTCAACAGGGATAATAGTAGTCTTGATGATGAGAATCTAGATGAGGGTGTGCTAGCTTATAAAACAGAATCAGCTGTGCAATGCTGGAGCTTTCACAAAGACCATTTAATACAAAACAAACTGATGCAACTTTTTACTTAATTATTATTTATAATATTTGTCTCACTGGATATTTGCCTCAAAGAGCTTTTCAGCTTAAGTGTACCCTTTTTTTGTAACATCCTATAGTCTTTGCTAACCATGAATAATTTAAAGTATTCAATTAGTATTAACCAGAGCAGCAGAACTTGCAATTTGTATAAAATGTAAGCTTGATTATAACATGTCACTAGTTATCTATCTGTCTGTCCCTGCAGGCACATGGGAAAAAGGCAGGTAGATACCCCAGACAGTCTGACTCTTCATCTCAAAATGGCCAGTGTACCATGCATCGAGAACAAATCCCAAGACATTTTCCTCCGCAGTCTTAAAAAAACCAGAGAAACACTGAACTGTCTTTTTCTGAAAATCTCTTTTCTATAGAAAGTACAGCTCAGTGATCAAAACCCCATTCATGCCGAGGTTTAACTATGTTTCTGTTAACTGCAAAATATCTAAAGAAACATCTCAAATGTTTTGACTGTGTTAAAACCGTCTCCTTTCATTGATGTCTGAATACGTTAGCGTGGTTAGACATGTTTGATGGGTAAGTTACAGACAACTACTTTCATCGTTGTTCATGAAGTACTGAATGATGTTAGCGCTCCACAGCTTCTAAAGACACACATGAATCACATGGTGTTTGAAGCGCTTTATTGTTAACTGTAAAATTATCCCTATATTTTGTCAGTGTGCACAGATTAGTAAAAGAGGCTAGAAATGCTTTTGCTTTTGGAAAAGACGCATATAAAAGTACAAATTTTAAACCGTCTGACTCAACATGAAAGCAAAAATATTTAGGTTTGAGTAATTTAAGCGCTGAAATAACTTTGCATTTTTATAGTTTACCTCTGTTTAATAAACTAATAGTTTTGTTTTTTTTTAACTAAAAGAGTATTTCTTTCTGTGTCTTCCAGTTTCTTCTCCCTCGGGACTAGTACATCGTTTCCTTTGTTTTCTAATGAATTGTAGCTTGTATAAGGCTACATATTTATTAGCACGTTTCAAAACCAATGTGAAGAAGAATCCAACATCAGAAAATACATCTACATTCAAATGTTCAACATGTCAAAATCGACAGCTGACGTCTGTATGCTCAACCAATCAAGCAAAAGATTCATCCCTACTGGACTCTTCACTGGTGGGTTTGGGTGGGTTTGGATTGCACACAACCATATGCTTGTGTATGCGCTATCATGCATCCCGTTTCAGCCTACTTATTAGTACATCTTACACAATAAAGAAGAAGTCAGTGGATTCACTGCTTTGTTCGGTGGGCATTACTGCTATACCAAAGTTGGAGTCTTTGGGGATGAAAAATGAAGCCAATGCAGAAGCGGCACAAAGTGCAGGAACAAACACTTGAGGCCAAAAGTGAATCAGGCCCCACAGACTCCCATTTTAAAATTCCCAGAAGATTAGGACATAAACATATTTTAACATTTTACATTTCTCTTGACAGCTCAACACGCTCGGTCCAACTGGTGCGAACCATTTTGACTCTTTTTTCGACGATCGTGCTAAACAAGCCAACACTAGCACTACTATCTGAAAAATCCACAGGTCTACTTTCTCATCCCAGTGTGTTCATGCTTCACACATGGCCCAAATAAACTTGAGTCTACAAGAATTAGTGGAGGACATCATGGTGCTATGTCTGTCTTTTGATCTGTGATACTGCCTTAAAGGTTGTTTTTCTCTGACGATTTAGGAATTATGTGTTTTATTCACTCTGTCACTCAATGAGCAACGTTAGATTTTCTATTATTGCTCAAACAAGCAGGAGTTGTGCAACACACTGTGACCTCAGGAAGTGGTCGAAACGCCCTTCTTCTCCTTCTTGGTTAAAACCTTGTGTCACGGCCCTAGCAGGGCTATAACCCTTGTGTGGGTGTGGTTGACTTTTGCTTTTTTCTGTGCACTTTATGAAAAGTGCCTGTAATGATACAATCAGTGTAGAGGCACTGCTCTCGCTCTAACCAGACCTCCCCCCGCAGTGACTCTGCAGGCTTTTTCTGCAAGCAACTCAGCTTCCTGTGCCTTTCTTATTACATTTGTTTTGATACAGTTAAACATTTTTGAGTTTAACTATGGGTTAAATTTACACCATGTAATTTTACAACAATTCAACTCTGCATTTTTTCCTCCGTCAGTGTATGGCTGTGTGTTTCTGTGTGTGAACAGCTTTCTAACTTGAAAAGAAAGAAACTAGATTTCCTCGGAGAGAACAAATTATGTTATTTGTGGATATTTATTTTCTCAAGAACATTTTGGATATTTCTCTGGGTGATTTCATGAAACTCGTGTGATTGTGACAGCAGCTACATGGTGGCGAGTTTTGGGGCTGCTGTTTCATTTGTAAGCATGACTTTTGTGATGTTTATGGTAAAACTGACATGTAACGTAGGTCCTTTATCTGCCTTAGTTAAATCAAGACCTTAGCTGGGCGGTGGCAGCTTTCATTTTCTTTGGGATATTTCTACATCTGTCGAAGCTGCTTTAAGGCAAAACGTGTGAGAAAAAACAAAACCCCTGGGAGAAATAGAGCAGCACAATTAATCCAAAAACAGCTTGGCAACAATGCATATATTCAGGAGTAAGACGAATGAAAACACAGAGGCTGATTATCTAGGAAACATCTTCTACTATTGTTTACTGTCATTAACATCGTGTTTTTCAGTGAGTACGTGGGGGGACAAAGTGTTCTGCTTGAATCGTTGAGTGTTTCAAACAGTGTTTTGTCGTTCATTACAATCAATTACTGATTCAAATTACAAAGTGATTTCTCAGATTTGCAATTCTATCCTGTGTTTGTATTATTCTTCAGTTTAAAATTGACAGAAGTTCTTGGATAATTGGTTAAATATCAAGTCTGCATCGCGTGTCTTTTTTCTACCAGTAGCTTAGAATAAAAAAGAAAAGAAAAAAATTGCATATCTGTCTCTTAGCATATGAATCCTTTGAACTCTCTGAATGCCCGAGTGTAAAATAAAAATGAAGAAACCACGTTTTCAACTTTGACCGCCTTCAAACTCAGACTAATGATCTGATCTGAAACCTCTTAAAACCATCTTGCTCTCTTTCCTTGATTTTTTCCTGTTTTTCAGTTTTTTTATTTTAATATTTTCATTTCCATTTAGACACATTTATGCATTTTTGTTTTGATGATTTTGCTGCAAAAAGAAAAAAAACAACATGTGCACAAGATGTGTAAATAGTACCCTCTCCTTGCTTTTTCGGTGTGCTACGTGGGTGTATGAGATGAATGTCCACATTACATACAGAGTGTTGACAAGTTGCAGTAGTTTTGGCAAATGACAATAATGAATCATGCTGGTGTGATAATGATCAGAGTGAGCTGGTGGGGATAGCATTTTGTCAATAATGTGCTTCCTTTATTCTGAAAAGCCTCGTTATGGACATAAATACACACCACTGCTTTTTAATGGGTTAATTAAGACTGTATCATTGGCAGCAGATGATACCATGAACACAGCCATTAGTCTAATTTAAATTCTTGAAACCTTGCATTTGCCAGCCTAATCACACCAGTGTTATTGGTTTTTGCAGCATTTCCGCTGAGCACTCCAGTGTTTGTTCTGTTCATGTTTAAATCTTCATCCTCCCATTCTTATTACTGTTTTGGGAATCTATTATTCCAGCCATGGTATACATTTCTGTCATTTTTATAACCCAATTCAGCATGAGAAGATGAAAATAATTGTGCACCGTAATACGGTCATAAACTGCATCCAAGCTGATATATTGCACTGATTTGGGGGGAGTTGTTTTTCTACATCCTTTTTTCTCCCCTCAAAAAATGCACAGCTTGCTTGACTGCATTTAAAGCACACAGTAACTCAGTAACTTGGAGCGTGAGGAAAAAAGAAAATGTTCCTCATCAGAAAATAAACATTTTATAACGTAGTGCAGATTAATATAAAGTGCCTGAATATATCAATGTGCCACGATGCAGCAGCATGTCACATCCATGTTAAAATAATGTCCACCACATTGTAACAAAATTCAGAAATTAAAAATCGCATCCCAGCTTTTAATTGTACTGCGCTGTAGTGCAGCAGGGTTTGATAACATCAGGTTTAGCTTTGTCCTGTTAATGACGACAACCACAACTCAGACTTCAGTTAAAAATAACTGCAAACATGGACACTACTGCTCGACCAGTGCTCTGTTTCAGTCTAGCCCACTCAACAGTCACAGTCATGTGTTGCTCCTGGGGAATATAAAAGAATGTGTTGTTACATTAAAAGAAACGTTTAAGAAATATTTGTATGAAATCATATTATTTCATATAAAAACATGTTTTATTCAGGTCATCTAATTTTTTTGGCTAATATCCTAAGATGGAAAAGGAAAAGACAAAAACTAAATCTAAATATTCAAAGGCACTGCAGGCACTCAACCTCAGTCACAAATGAATCAATGTGTGACACTCTAAATGGCTTTTACTTTGAAAAGACTACAGGAAATCTAGGTTATTGCCTACGCTGAGGTGCGAGAAACAAGAAACAACTAAAACAGCCGTACTAAAAAAGGAAAGCAAAAACTCAAAATCAATATTGCAAAAAAAGAAAACAACAAACAAGACACAACCAAAGAGCTAAACCATGCAAAAGAAAAACAAATGTAGTGACCACACTTCAACAGCAAGGACAATATGCCTGTCATAGCATCAATGTGACTTCGTAGGGTGTCATATTGAAAAATAAAAAGTGTGTTGTACCTTTCATGTGATATATTACGTAAAATGATTTCTTGAAAATCGTTTTCAAGGTCAACTTTGACCTGTGATGCTAACAATGAAGGTCAAGGTCATGCTATGCTACTAACAAACACACAGAGAAACAAACAAACAGAACGGGTCACATATTCTCTCTCCTCGGGAGGCAGAAAAAAATCAAACAAAAACTCAGCGTTTCTGCGTCAAACACAAGATTTCTGGCAGAAAAGTTATTAAGCCTGGTGGTTGCAACTGGTGATGGAGGTGAAAGGTGAGGGTGGGTTAATGTTTCAACACATCCACCCAGTTTTGCTTTTGCTAATTGTGTGCTGTAAATTGAACAGCAGTATAAGTACAGCTGTTTCCCCCTCTGTGCAGATATAGTGGGTTTGACACCAGGGAGTGTATTTTTCACTTCTAGCATTAAAGGAGAGGTTATAGGCTCTCAGTGAGAGAGCACCAAATTATGTCTCAGTCACATACAGTGATGCATGATTTAAACTGCAGTAATTATTACTCAACATAAATGGATCAATATCAGCTCAACAGGTTTCCCAATATTAAATCATAAACATTTTTCTTATTATTGTGTCTGTTGTCATAGCATCGGCCTTTATTGGTTTTCACCTTCTTCAGTGGTTTGTTTGAGCTGTTGTGTATAATTAACTCTAACAGCATTCTAACAAGATACATTAGCTTAGTGGTTGTTCATGCTATTTAAAGAAAAGTGGCATGAAATGAAACCCTTCTGAGCAGCATCAAGTAATAAAGTTCTTACCGCAAACTCAAACTCAGTCGAGTAAATCATCTTTAGCTTGCTCTGTGGAAAATTATCTGTCTTCTTCGCTTCTTGAAAGAACAATGATACTGTCCAAAACAGGACAAATATAGATATCTATTGCTCTCATCTCCCTTCTCTAAGAGTTGGCGAGACTAAAACTCACTTTCAAAGGTTTTCAGAAATTTCTATGGATAACTTTTGGAGCTCCACCCTTGACTCAACATGCCTTTTTCTCCTTAAGTAAAATTCACCCAACCTCTGGGAAAGGGCGAGATGAAACTTAGAAAGTTCCAAGTCAAATAGAAGAGGGAGGGAATGAATTGACTGAATTTTGACATTAATATCTCTTTCATTTGCAGACAGCATTTAAACAGAGTGTGAACAGAATCTCAGGAAACATCTTCAGTGTTTGGTTTTTTTTAAGTTAGACAGTCCTTGAGCAGAAAAAAAAACACCCCTTTCATCCAGCAAATGTCAAAAGTTGACAGCATTTTCCTCAGCGTTTGACAGGAGGTTACCGTTATGAAGCACAAATGCCCCAAATCCTCACAGAAATTTTTGTGATCTCTCTTCCAGCTCTCCTGGTGGGTAAAAAAGCTTCTGGCATTCCACATTCTCTGTGCGGTATTTTGAATAATAACAACACTCTCCACCATCCTGTGGCCATCTGCTCACAGAGGCAAAGAAGCAGGTTTTTCTCTGTCCAGGCGGTAAATGCCATTCAATATCAGTTATGATCAAAGAGTGGCTGGTTGAATCTGGTCCTCCCGAGTGACCATGTGCTGGTAATTACATGGAAACTCCAGCCTGTGCGCTGTCAGCCGTGACATTTGCCATGAAAATAATGATGATAATAATAACTTTATTTGTATCGCACTTTCTTTTTTTAAACAGTTACAAAGTGCTTCACAGTTTGGATATAACTTACATTAGAGAAGTGTACATTTACACCGGTACATACAAACACAACACACGTCACCGATGTCTGCACTTCACCTGCAGCAATAACAACAAGGCAATGCTTCCTGTTGTTTTTTAGAGTCCTTTTTATTGCCACTATTCTTGTAAGTTCTTAAAGCTATATTTATCCCTTGCCATTGAAAATGTAGTTGTATTTTATCTTAAATATACAGCCATCCATTCATTCACATACATATCTTCCTACACACATTGAATGTGATCTATAGCCAAGAATAATGAGTAAAATGTTCAGGAAAAGGGTTTTCAGCACCCGTTTAGGCATTACAAGCTCAAAGGTGTTTTCATATCTGGATTGAAAGAAAAGCATGGGACTGTTTAAAGTCCCTGATTAGATGATTGGAGAGGCCAAGTGCTGGAATATAGTCTTAACATGTTTGCTATGTACTAAAAAATATGTTACACATACACACGAAGATAATCTGGGATGAGGTTTGTTGTACCAGATCTCATGTTATCAGGAAAACTGTTCATGTAAAACTGAAGGAGCTCAGTTATGCTCTTTTCAAACTCTTTTTCAAACCAGCTGCTGCTCCCCTCTTTATTTTAAGCCATCTTTCTTCTAATTGGCTACCACTGGAAAACAGAAGGCTTGAACAGCTGGGTGGGGCTTCTGCGCTCACAGCTGTGTGCCTGAGATGACCGTGTTAGGGCATATCGACTCTCACTAATATCACGCAGAACAGAGCCAAAATTAGAAGCAGCTACCTGAAAAAGCACTCTGAAACTCAGACTTGTGGGTATTAGGGACTACTTGTACATACCCCAATTGCCTTTTTTTCTCATTCTTTTGGCAGCTACTGGAAGTCATCCCATGCTGCCCTAGCATCCTCCTGCATGTCCTCTAACTTCATTATTTTAAAGTTAGGAAAAGCATCATACATTTCTATTCCAAAAATAGAAGTAATATTTATGCAAGTATGATCAATCTAATTTCACTCTTTTAAAACCCATTTTCTAAAATTTTGGAGTAGTCCTCCCATGCTCAGCTATCAATGCTAATTGCCTCCGCCCCCTGTTGAGAATTTAAATCACCACATGTCTCCTCTGACACACATGGAGTCACAAGCTGTGTGTTTGACCAGCCAGTGGGGAATTTCACCAAGAAAGTAAAAACACATGCAGAGTTAATATCCCCCAACCTGCTCTGCACAGCCATGCCCAGTATGAGCCATGAATGAAGCCCTCACTTGATTCCCACAGGTGAACGCTGTTAGTTGTGTATGAGAGAGCACCAGTAGGAAGAAGTGCCCATTGCTAGTGTTTAGACATGCATGCTAATTAATTGCAATGTCTCTTTTGCAGGAAAAGGCAGTATGCCGTGGGTTCTCTGGGCAGTGCTTGGCAATGCTCAGACTGCAGGGAAAGAAAAATCCGGAGCTATTTACAAAGTCCAAATCCTAAGAAAGCTACAATGCTTGCTTAGGATTTGTATTAAAGTGTGTAACAGCTTGAGCAGCAAAACTACTTTGCCAAGAAGAGAACAACCAAAAGCAAACCTTATCACTAACAAGGAAGTAACATTTTTAAATGGCAGGTGATTTAAAATGCAACATTTCTTGCAGCTCAACAAATATCAGCAAACACACAAACTGTTTCTGTGCAGTCTGGACCACGGTATGTTTGCTAGCTAAAGTTATAGTTGCCTTCATTTCCTAGCAAGAGAAATACAGTAGTACCGAGTGCTGGACAGGTGTAGAGCAGCTGTGGTGTTCATGTTTGGTTGCATAAAGGGTGTTAGAGATCAGTTTGAATTTAAAGCTGATGATGCTTAGATTCATCCACTGAATTCCACCTTTATGCAAACATAATACTGTCTCATATCAAGACATTGCAAACAGTATACTGTACATGAAATATATGCGCATATCTCGATGAACTGCATAAATACACAAAGAGCAGTAAACCTCAGAGTAGCAGGAGCAGCACATGTCAATTCATCACAGTCTGTACAGAAAGAAACTCTACTGCAACTCTCAATAGAAAATATTGTGGCTCTTTTCCCCCACGCTGCACCACTAGAACAAATCAAATGTCACAAATGTCATTTTAAACAGTGATAATACTATATGTGGTGGTAAGTTATGCATTTATGATATAGTGAACAGCAAATAGAGAGATTTTTTTTTTTGTCTTTGTGTTCTCTGTGTTCATTATGTATATAAAATATATTCAAGTCAAGTAAATAGATTTCAATTAGAATTTATGGTAGGTTAACATAAAGTCTGCATTCCTGTGAGTCCTCTCAGGCTTTACAGACAGTTCTTCTCTTCCTGGTGGATACATCCATCTTTTATTTTAATTTGAGTTTCAAGTTGCTGTCCATATAATGTATTTGAAACAACTGCCGTTTGGCTAAAGTTCAGCAGTGATGCAGTCAGGCTGTAACGTTAGACACAGTAAAATGTAGCGGTTGTAACTGTATGCTGAACTAACACTCTGCCTTTGAGATACTGAAACATCTTCATTTTAAGAAATTAAGCGTGCAGAGAAGCTCAAAAGGGGTTTTATCCACTCCCAATCTGTAACCCTTGAAAATGTCATCAACTGGCACAGCCTTAAAGGCTCACAGGATGGGGTGTTTTCCTCCAAATAACTGAATAAATGAGTCAACACAGTGTGTCTGTTAGAAACAACACTGAAATATCAGACATCTGCTAACCATGTGAGGAAGTGAGAGGACATTTAAACATTCTCTCTTTGGTCTCTCAAACAGAGAAACATGTTCAGTCTACAAGGAGTCAAAATGTTTTTGGCTCACACATTTTTCTCTCTTTTTTAAGCTGGAGTAAGAAAACACCTGACAATAGATGGACACTGCTCTCAAAAGCCAGGCACAGGCTGTAACCAACATGTTACATCATCCAGACCCAAAATCTTTAAAAGAGTGGATCATTTAAACATTTCTATTTTATCACTTGTCTTTGACATTTAGTATCTCCATCCGGAATCATTCCTTCTGTTTGTTGGGGGGGTTGGAGCGCGTGGGGGGGATTATGCATAAGCAATGTTGCTAGAACAATTACTAGAGAGGTCAATTCTTTGCATGTACTCCATAATATGTATTTTATTTAGTTTTGTATGTTTAAGTGCTGTTTACATGCCTTCAGCTCCTCATTTCTCGCATGTTGCATGTCCTATTTTAGCTGTCTCAGATCATACCTGTATCAGTGTCTTTGTACCATCTTCCAGTATGTTTTGAGAGGACTTTAAGAGCTTACTTTTATCTGTGGCTTGTGTTCATACTATTTGAAATCTGAGTATAATACAAGCTCATATGTGGCCCGACATCGTCCTGATTGCCTGAGGCAATCAGGTGAACAGAGTCAGTGACCCCTTTTAAATCTTATTTTCTATATACTGGATTTTAATGCTTTTATTTCTCAATTTGAATGCTGCTTTGGATACATTTTATCAATAATGCTTGTCTTCCTCAGTGATACTTTTATGATCTGTTTGTTTTGTGGCTTTCATAAAGTACTCTTATGACAGTTAATCATTAAACCCACAATAGATGCCACCTCGTTCTCAACCTGTGGTTACAATTCACCATTTTCTGTGATAAATTCTCAAAGTAATTAACCCCAAAATGCCATACATAGGCTAAGCACTTCCTAATCTCCCAAATTAATCACAGTAATCAGATTCTCTTCTTCTGTGACCCCGGCTTTTATTTTACTCATTGTGCGCCTAACCTTTGTAATTAATTTCACCATAATTTTTCTTGAAATCCTCTCCGACATGCCCTATTTCACTTGCAAATAATTGTCTGCTTGTCAGACTGTGATGGTGAGTAGAACGCTGTCCTTTCTAAATCGCTCCCTCTTTCTCTGTGTGCATATTATTACGAGTTCATTTTGTTTTAACTGGGTGATGCTGTCAGCAGCCTGCTGTGTAAAACACACAAAGTTAAAATTCCCCAAACAGGCTCTGTATTTCAGCACGGAACAAAACATGTATGGCCAACTGGGGCGATAACAACTGTCCAACCGGTTTAGCTTGAGTTGTTTCTACTCTTGGCAAATGGACTCAAACTAATGAGAAGCCAAGTCATTATGTTGGCTACTTCCAGAATAATGCTAATGAGAGTTTTGAGCAATGCTGTATTCTAAAAGGTCAGGCACAGAAAAATTAAGGAACAAAAGTACATTTAGTGTTAACCATCATAAAAATGTAGGTATTTTTTCCAGGATGGGATACGCTGTTCGACCAGGAGTGCATCACACCAGCGCAGGACAGTCTGTCAGTCTGCTTGATGTGTTATGATAATAATATCTACCCTGAATAGAGATCACACAACTGCATGGTAACAGAGGTCAAAAAATCTGTTTTTATTTCAAACAAAGGATGGCCAGCTAATGCTCTAATGTTCTCACCTACAGGGACATTTGTAATGATGTGGACATAAAAACCTGGAAGATGAAAGATTGTGCTTTCGTGAGCCATATGGCGCGCAATTCCAGTTTAAAACGCAACCTTAGTTAATCACGTTTGGAAACCTATTAATGAAGTTGGAAATGAATTAAATTACACTCTGACATCTGCTGCAGCTTGCTTTTAAGCACCAGATACATTTGTCTGACTGAAATTTGCTCATGGTTACACACGAAAATGAAACGTTACAAAGACCTTATTAGAAATCCGAGCTTCGACGCTTCAGCGCCTCAAAGAGTTTTCTGTTTCAGTTTGCACTTTATAAAATAGAAATGAAAACAAAATCGCACCGTGTGTCACTTGTTGTAAAATCTCTGAACTCTGCTCTAGGCACAAACACTGGTTAAAATTCTCCAAAGACTTCTGTATCCACAAAAAAAGTCGAGATATTAATCTTTCAGTAAGGTACTGTACCCTCCGAAAAGTGTCTCTCTCTCTCTCTCTCTCTCTCTCTCTCTCCTCCTATTGAATTAATTTACCAGTATCTCAAGACTGAAGGGCCATTTAACAAATCCTCTTTTGATTCTAAGCAGCTCCTTAATGCATTGGTCCTTTCTTGGTGCAGCCATTTCCAATTAATCCTCCTGCATTATGCATGATTACATTAAACAATCCAATAAATTGATATGGACTCTCTGGCTATGAAGGGACTCTGTTAATGGATATTAAATGGAGTCTGGGATAAATTCATTATTTCACTTATTGTTCCAAAAGGTAACATGCAAGGTCTGGGTGACACTTTATTCTTGCCTGGTCATTTCACCATACACCTCCACCTTTATGTTTGTGTCCATTATGACTCAATGGTGGAATTAAATTACATGCATGGTGCACAATGAACTCTATTAACACTTTACATATCAATCACGTCAAGCTGTAGTTGTCCCCGTGTAACGATATGTATGAAAGAAAGTTAAACAAGGAAATTACTGATAATGCAATGAAAACTTCAAGACCTACAGTATCAGCAGCTGCATCTCTCGAATGCTGATTCATTATCTCCCTAAAGTAATTTTACACTTACACACACACACACACACACACACACACACACACACACAGAGGGCTGTATTAAAAAATGTAAGGACATGAAAACAGAAGATGTGGCAAGAACTAATGCAAGGACAGCATGGAGCTT
>VOQK01017452.1:10651-24763 GCA_015052645.1 Benitochromis conjunctus
GACCCCCCCAACACACACACACACACACGCACACACACACACACGCACACACACACACACACACACACACACACACACACACACACACACACACACACACACACACACACACACACACACACCCGTTGCAAATGGGATTTGGCTGTAAACGCGGGGGGGATTTATCAGGATTTCAATAGTGAGATTGTATCAAAGGTCCATGAAGCCCTCGTTAGTAGTGGTGGGATAATGGCATGGCAGGGCCTCCCTTTTGCAGACGTCCATGCCGGTATTGTGGCCCCCTGAGCCGGTTGTGGGGACCCTAACCCCCTGCAACCTCCACACAGCCCTCCCTAACTGCAGCATAATGAGGCAAAGCCACATGTAGCCTTTGTACCATCCCCTCCACCCCCCTTTCCCCACGACTCCTTTCATTACATGGAGATGGGAGATGAATTGCCCTGGACATCAGGGTCCCTTCTATTAAAATACATTTAGAGAGAGACCGGGCCCCGTCACGGATCTTTAAGGGGATTTTCTCATTCTCGCCCACTGGACTCATTTTCCCTCTCTCTCGCTCTCCTTTCTCCTCATTCACCCTCCTCCTCCTCCTCCTCTTCCCCTCACGCTTTTTCAGGGGCAACACTTGCCTTGCAGTGGAAGCTAATATCACTTGGCATGTTCTATAAAGAACCCATCTGCCACAGAAAGTCAAATAGAAGACACCTGAATGGACAACATCCAGTCAAGCAGCTTGCAGAGTTAGACACAGTCAGGCCTGTCCCAAATGATAAGCGCACATCACTCTGTGATTGATGAATTACTGCAAAGCTACATGGCTGTTGTAGAAATATTGGTAACACTATCCAATCAGGCACCAACAACACCCAGGATGTGCTAAATTCCTGTGACTACATGAACCCTCGGGGACAGATCAGACGCTATAAAAGGTCTGGACAAAATCATGTATTCACTTCTTTGTGCATTGAGTGCATAATCAACCTTTCTAACTACCATAAAAAGGTTTTTATTCAAAGCTTTGCAACTCATATGGTTACAGTTTCTAACTGATTAAACATCATGTATAAGGGTGATTTGAGGATCTTGCAAATATTGTATATAGGTTTTTTATAGATGACAAACATCCTGAATATTCACAGAACGTTAGGGACATTTTGCAAATTAGTTCCCTATTAATTCCCTATGAGATTTTAAGAAGGCATTGCAGCTATGTTGTTTTAAAGTTACATTATGAAGAGGACATTTATGCCATCTAGTTAACCTTCCCATTGATGACACTATCAAGTCTAGTTTTGTCCTAGGACAATCCGTTTTGTTTTGTTTTGTAGTTACGGTGGAATAGGTAACATTCAGGATGCTTAGAGTACCGCTTCACTGATAAGAATATTATGTTGAGCAAGTAATAAGAATGCTGGCATATGAGTTTAAGTTTGTCACATGATAAGGACTCCTTTATGAAGGTGTTCCGTTTTGGTTATGTCACGCTTACACTTCAGCATTTACACAGAGGACATGTGGGACATTCAGATAAGGTTCCCATATTTTCCTCTCTTGGTTGCAGGGAACAGTCTGAGGATGCTCGAGAACTTATTAAAAGAATTTCTGTGGGTTTTTGAACAATGATAACTGCCTCATGTACATTTATACATAACACAGAGGACATGTGGGACTTAACCATATGGTTCCTTGTTGAGGAACAAATGAGAAGGTTGGTACTGTATATGGGTCTAAGCTCATTATATGATAAATCTGAGTTTGTTCTGTTTGGTTTGATTTGTGGTCACATGTTTTGTAGTCACTTATACAAAAAATCTAATATTGTGCTTAATTAAAAATATTAAGAGGGCCGAACTCAGTGAGACGCACTGAACTGGATTTTTATCAACTTGTTATCATCACACGGTTTAAGTAAGTTACCAGTAACTCTTGTTCAAAAAGCTGATCAACTCAGTTCATTTTAGCTGTAAGCTGGAAGTAAGTAAGTGAGCTGGAAATTTTGCTTTTCATTAGTGGAATGTAACTAAGTACATTTACTCTACACTGTTGCCACACTGTTAAATATAAGCACCGCCACATGTTTTATCTGGACATTGTGCTTATTTGAAACTGTATATATTGGAAGTTAGCTTTTAACAAGCATGTAATAATTACATTTAATTTAGGTGGTCTTTTTGCACACATCTATTTAGGCTTAAGCTGAAGGTGGCAGTACCACACATATAGACACAGTAGTAGATGGTGTTTTTAAATGACTATTTTTTATCAATAAGTACTATACGTGCTAGTCTAATTTGGTTGTATGAGATGAACATTGACGTTTTCCAATATATTAGTAATCTTCAGGGTCATTTATATTAATCATGCTGAAGTTTAATCATACTTTATACCAACCTGTTTTTTTGATTTGTGCTTTGGCTTGGGGAAATTGTTTCTTTACTGATCATTTCCTGTCTTGTGTCTGTGGACTTGAAATACGACTGCACTGTGCTGTTGTCCTCAAAGGAAATCCAGCAGTACTCGGTGTTGACTCCAGTAAATTCTACAAGACATGCTGTGTAAGTAAATACAAACAACAACTGTTTAGTCTGCATTTTTTTGAAAGATTATATCCCACAAACTTTGGTTAGAGGGTCCACACTGCACAGTATATAGTGAAGTCTGCAAGTTGAAGTAAAGTGAAATTTGCTTTCTGCCTAAATTATTCTGCACATGAAAGGTGTAAAGATACCATGTAATTAAAATAAAATACTGAGTTCATTTTACATCTAGAGTGAAGGCATTCCGAATGAAAAGTTAGTGGCCACGTTTGCATAGTATTTTAAATTTGTTTTCATGGCATTATTGTGTGTTTGGTGGCGGTCAGGTTTATCGAGGCTGACGAGCAGGACATTGAATGTTACCTCGGGGGACGTTGAAGAGGGAGCCTGAGTTAGTGTGTGAGCTTGAAAGATGCTGACCTCAATAAACAGCTTGGGTATCTGCAGCTATATATTCTGGAAACTCGGGGGAAGAGAGGAGCTGAGCTGTCAGCTGATCACTACATGGTGGTGAGTTGGATCAGGTGGTGGGGGAGCATGCTGGATAGTACTGGCACACCTAAACATAGAGTGAGGGTGGACTGGGGAGGCCCCGGTTCAGGAGATCTTCAACTCCCAGTTCAACTGCATCAACTGCATCTGAGGGATGATGGGAACACAGAGTCAGGATGGACAATGTTCTGCACCACCATGGCAGAGGGTGCTGCAAGGAGCTCCGGGCGCATGGTGGTTGGTGCCTGTCATAGTGGTAATCCCAGAAGAGAGCCATCAATCTGAAGGAGTCCTATCTGGCTTGGCTAGCCATCAGGTGTTGGCCTCCGGCTCGCAATGAAGCAGTTCACAGCAGAGTGTGAAGCGGTGGGAATGAGAATCAGCACCTCCAACTCTATAGCCATGGTCCTCAGCTGGAAAATGGTGGAGTGGCCACTGTGGACAGGAACGAGTTGCTGGCCTAAGTGGAAGAGTTTAGGTATCTCAGGGTCTTGTTCATGAGTGAGTGAAGAGGGTAGCAGGAGGTTGACAGATGGACTGGGGCCGGAGCTGCAGTCATGTGGACGCTGTACTGGTCTGTCATGGTGAAGATGTGGTCACCTGTGGTCGTGAGCATTGGGTAGTGACTGAAAGAACGAGATCGCGGACATTTAGGCTTCTGCCCCCGTGACCCAACTGCAGATAAGTGGAAGAAAATGGACGGATGGCATAATTGTTTATATCACATTTACAATATTTTTTGGCAGCAGTGTAATAATCCAGCTTGATTGTCTATTTTGAGGTCTGTTCTATAGCAAATGCAGAAAAAATGTTTTAAGAAGGGCAAATATAAAAAGTCTAAAGAATATGATTGTTTCCTTGCAGGACACCAGAAGAGACGAGTCCTCTGTCACAGATGGCGTGGTCAGTGAAGATGGTCACCTACAGGTTCAAGGTCTTTGCATCTCCAACCCACATCCACTGTCACTGGGCCAGTGTTAAAGACTTTCTTCAGGCAATTGTATTTGGATGACCTAAATTCATGACAGTCATTCAGGCAGTAATGCCTGGACCGGAAACAAACCCTCCTTCAAATATTACAACATACCAAGCTTCTGTATTTGAATGCAAAACAACTGTGTTGTTTGATCTACAGACTGCACCTGTGGCTGAACAATGAATACATTTGATATTGATTATGTCGATAATCTGCAATCCAAAGTTATTGGAAGCTTAAACTTAGTTTCAGGATAATTAAATTTGAGACTTTGTTTCTTTGTAAGGTTTTAAGCGTTCTAACAAATAAATATAAAATTAAAATGTGATAATATTAAAAATATTATTAAATAGCTGCAATAGTGGCAGTATTTGTTTGTTGTTCAGAAGGCCTACGTTGGCTGATATACTTTTTTGCATTTGAAAATAAAAGTTGGACTGATTTTAACTCCATTGCAGGAAGTGTTGTTATTTTTAAAATTACGCTTACATACAGTGTTTATATTGATTAAGTGTCATTGTATTAGAACTCTCTTAAGCTCAAGGATGATAAAACATAATGTGATTTAGTTGCATTTAATTTGCATGTAAGCAAAATTACAAACGGTAAGTTATCACAAATTGTTTTTTTTAATTTTATTTAGTAGAGCAGTTATATGTTTGTCAGCGGATTAACATTTGCTCACTCAGAAAAATCTAGTTATTCTTACTCCTGTGTTCATACAGTGAGTAAGATGTCATGAGTTTTGGGAACTAATTAGATTGTACAGTTTACAGGAACTGTAGGGTGATGTAACAGAAGCATTACGGTAGGTAAAAGATATACATAACCGATGAAGATTAGTGCATTATCCCAATTTGTTGCAGCTTTATTTTTTTAAACATTTATATTTTTGTGCAGCTTGGTGAACATTCTGCTCCGCCCAGGCTGAAGGCAGGGAGGCTTTATTTGAGGCGTAGTAATGCTGGGCTGTGTGTGGGAACCGTCCTGTTTATTCTCCTTTCTCTGTTTAGAGTACACAGGACTTCTCTCTCTCTCACGCACACAGAAGGACAGAGCAATCAAATGATGTCGAGTCTCGCCTCGTGGATTAAACGTCTCTGCACGTGCGCGTGCATCAGACTTTTTTGTTGTTGTTTTAAACAATGTTGGACAGACTCATGCATCCTCACGCACCAACGATCCACACACACACCTAAAAAAAGAAGTCTCTCACGTGATCACCGTGTCAATCTCACCCGTCTGCACGCGAGTTTAACAATAGCGGTATTAGAGAGAGTCTCCGAAATCCCCTCTATTCTTCACGGGACACATTAGCATTTTCTTTAACATATATAAATATGTCTTTAGAGCACCCCTCCCCTCCCTCTGCCTGTGCCCTTTCTTTCTTCTCCTCGCCATTGTCCTTCCATTTGCTCTAGTGATCGCCGGGTATTTGGGGTCTGAACCCGGTCGCCTGATCCGTGCCTCTTGTTGGGGCTTAACTCTTTGAGATGGAAATAAGCGATTTGGTCGCTTTTGTCCACCAGATAAGAGGTGGAAGGAGAGAGAGAGAGAGCGAGAGAGAGAGCGAGAGAGAGAGAGAGAGCAGGAGGTGAGAAAGAAAAGATGTGCGTGCCTGTGTGCAGGAGGGAGAGAGGGTCTGAGATAATCGATCAGAGCTCTGCCCCCCCCAATCCTCTCTCAGTGCTAACCTTTGCTTAACTCGCGTGCCATCACAAGCACAGAGCCCTAATTGGTTCCCAGCACTAATTATCCAATTATCGCCTCTCCACCAGAGAAGCGCACTCCGGGCGCTCTCCGGGGTAATGGCCTCACTGTCTATTGATGAAAATAATTAAGAGTGAATGCGTCCATCACGCTCCGGTCTGCGGCACTCGAGGAGCTTGTGTCACCGGCCCTGCAGAGGGGTCTTAAAGTGAGGAGCGCACTTCAGTTAAATGTCGCCATTGAATGTGTATGATCCCCGAACTCTTATCGAAATTGAATTCATGATAAAGGGGCGTGCGGGTTCATTTGGAGCCATTGTGTGGTCCTTAATGTATTGTATTCCAGCTTGTCTTTACTGCTTCTTGATCCAAAACTGTGAGCTATCTGTGTAATGTTTTAGTTTGAGGCACAGACAGGTATTTTTGGTAAAAGAAAAAAAAAGGCTAACTGAGTTGCACGTCCAATTCTTTGGGCTCTTAGGCTCACCGGCTCATTAAGAATGATACAACAGTGTTATGCCCCCACCCCCCTTTTTCCAATTTAAACCTTAAGATCTTAAAGGGACTTCTCGTGTGCGCCACTTATACTGGAATAGCAGGACAATAAAAATCCTCCTCGCCAAGCCCCAAGTTTACCTGTTATTAAAGTGAATGGTTAATTAATGATGGTCAGCTCTAAGTACACAAACCGCACAGGCTGTGCTTTGTCTTAATGGATTCCGTATAATCGATAATGTAGGCTGTTAAATGGACACGCCGGTAACTTCTGTGCAGGCTACAGTTAAGGCAGTGAGTTACATGTAACTACCCCAGCGGTAATAGACTGGCACCAGAACGCCACCGGATTGAAAACGTCCAGTATCATAAAACCTTCACTCCGCCTTCTCCGTCCCTTCCTTTCCTCTTTCCTCCTCTTAGTTAACTTCTGCGCACATCCATCACCTTCCAGCCCATCTGTCGCTGATAGCTGCAACACTTTGAATAAATTCCTCCCGACGAAACAAAACGGTTAACATCTCATGAATACAGCTTTTACACCCCGCACACAGATTGTGGGGAAACTTTAGGGCCGGTGGAGTAACTAGTGTAAAGAAATCTGTCCGCGGACACTCCCTCTTCGCTTCCACTTCATTACCGGTATTGTACTCGGGAGCGCGCAATCTGTGCGGCCGTCTCCGCCCGGTCCCGCCAGCTTTCTAATGAGTTTCCAATGATGATTTAAAAGCTCACACCACTCCCCACAATTTCCCCCCCATCCAAACTCCTCCCACCTCCCCTCCACCTCTCCCTTTCACTGCTTTTCAGTTTCATCCGCTTTTGTCTCGGAGTGTTTTCCATCACTCTGCAATTCTGAGGCAGGGGATTCAGGGGAGGTCAGGAGGAGCGCACATAAACATTCACACATCAGCCTCGAATAAAGGAACGATATATGGGGGGCTACATGGGACCGAGGTCGGCCCCTGGCTCTGTCTAGTGAGAGCCAGGGGCCAGGAATCTGGGGGTGGGGGGAATTACAGGCTTCGCGAATACAAGCTTCTTCAAATGCCTCATTCCCGTCTCTTTTAAAGACAAACAGGAACTAAAAGTTAGTGGGTGGGGGAGCTCGCGAAAAGCTCGAGGCCTCTGTGTGTGCACACCTGATGGCTGCATGGCGCCAGATTGCGCTGTGCTTTAGAGGAACAGATGGCACCAGATGAGTTAAGAGAAGCATGGAGGGAGGGAATGGCAGGCGTCAGGATATCACTCAAGTGAAGTTATGACTCCCCTATACCTCTCCCCTCTTTGCGTGGTCCACCTGCGCTGAAAACACAGCATACAGATGAGCTGACCGAGAAAAGAAAGCAGTGGTTGTGAGATTTTGGAATCTATGGAGGCAGAATATATTTGTAGCATGGCAGCATTGCTTTAAAAAAAAAAAGGGGGGGGGGACAAGTTTTTAACAGCTGCTCCAGAGGCAGATCAGCACGTGCTTATTTAGAGCTGACAAGTGTGAGACTGCCACTGGAAATAATAACAAAATCAAAATGTGACAAAGTGCAGCATTCACAGATTTCTGTCCACCCAGCGTGGCTACGCTGATGTGCGATGTCACCTCACCCACTGCTGAATGGATTGTTTGGAAGTTTTGACAGAGAGAACGAATTTAGTCACAACCAGGTCAAAATAAACATTTTCATTTTAGTTTTTTATTTACATGTGCAGAAAAGCTTCTGGCATGTTCCACGTGCACACCTTGTTACAATCGGACTCTTGTGTCTTGAACATCGCAAACACATAAGAGATTGTGGCTGTGTGTGTGTTCACCCAGCAGGAACAATACTGTAGAGAAAAGTTGGGAGTGATTGTTTCAAAGCAGTGCAGAGTGCCTGAGAGCCTCTTGCATTATAATGCAGGATATGTGTAAAGTTTAGGTAGAGCTTTGGTGTTTTCCTAAAGATCTTTCCAGAACAGCCCGGTGCTGGAGGAGGTACAAACTGCTGCATAAAACAATCACCAGAAATGGAAATTAAATGTCTGAGGCTTCACATTTCCTGAGGGAGGCTCACCAGAGTGTAGCGATTCATGGACACAATGATCACATGGATCAAGATCCTGTAGCTAGAGATAATAGCTACAGGATGCTGTCATTACTAGCACCCGTGTTTACAGAGCATTTCATGCCAAAATAACCTCTGTGACAAACTTTTCTTTTCTATTTAAACATCTAATGAAGATAGAGTGGCCTGCTTTCCTGTACATTTATAGTCCCTAAAGGATGGCTTTCTACTGGCTTTCTCTCTAACTGACATTTGGATTGATTAGTACAATGTCTTGGTTTTCCTATGAAGCTCTGCAGTTCTTTAACATTACTCAGATTGGTTATTTAGCTTTAATGTTAGCATGTTAACAAGCTCTTGTAAGATTATAAGTATGGCGAATACTACTTCCTAAACATGGGTGTCTCAGGATTGCCACTGGGAGTGTGTTTGCAAATAGTTAGCATTTAGCACAATCTTAGCACACCCTCACAGACCACCCGCAAGGCCCCAGGCGCTCAAGGCACGTCTGCACAAAAGATTTTAGCTGTCCGTGTGACAGAACAGATTTGAATCAATCCAGCTGTCCACACAGGCTCGTGCTTTAGTCTTGCTATATTGCCTGAAACGCGGTCTGAGGCTGTTTTGATGCATCACTTAGCCGTGTTACACGGGCACTTCCTGTAGATTTCTTGAAAAACAGCGTGTTTCAGAGGGAAAGTTCTTTCTTTGCCACATTTTATTTAAAATCAAGTCCCCCACCCGCAGCTTTTAACTGCATTTTAAAGTCTCTGCTCAGGAAGTGGAGCTGGCTCAGGCTGGCGTGATAACAGTGCTGGAAGTTTTCTGAGTTCACGCCTTGCTTTGCCGCCCATGCGTTAGATTCCCTCATCATGACAGACTGTGACCTGCTGCGTTTGTCATAAGACGGGCGGTGCTCTGCTCCAGTGTCTTCTTCATACTGATCCAAGACATAAAATGCTCAAATTCCTTTGTACGAGATCAAAGAATTCCACCCGCGGTCTAACAAACAAGTCGTTTTATACCGTGTGAACTTCTAACATTTAATTTTAATGATTCCTTTCATTATCATAGACTAACTTTGCTGCAGAATGATTCTCATCATGAAGAAAAACATGATTTTTTTCAGGCTTATTAGCTCTTATACTTTAAGCAATAACCCACTAACCTACTTTATGCTCTATGAGTCACACAAGACAATCAGGCAGTGCATTAGCAGCCAAGGTGGAAATGCTTCTTAAACTTGCCTCTTTGAGGCAACAGAACTCCCACATACACTTACTTTGTAATTCCTCTCTTTTATCCCTTTCTCCCACTCCTCTTCCATCTTATCCATTCCTAGTTCTCTCTCTCCATTCCTCCACTTCTTCTTGCTGTTTCAAGTCCCCACAGTGCTATTTAGAGCATGGCACTGAGCTATATTAATGTGACTAAAGAGGATTGTACAGGTAACACACAAGTCCAGCTGGCACTACGCTCAAGCGATGCGGCTCCTCACTGAGCATTAAAGCTCCCCTGTTTATGGAGTCGCCCTTCATAAACAATACTATATAATTCTCTTTGAACAGTACAGCACATGGCTCATATAAAAGCACCACAAAATATGAGGGGACACCAACACGCACCCACGCATAAAGTGGAAAGACTCCTAATGCACGGCACGCACACACACACACACACACAAGCACGCACGCATGCAAAGAAGGCAGGCTGCTCTGTACGTGCACACAACCACAGTGTTGTGTGATCAGTGTGTCCTCTCTGCATGTGCCAGCACATCTTTGAAGGGAAGGCATTGTTTTCCCTTGAGAGTAAACAACCGCACAAGAAAAATAACTATATTCAACAAATGGTCTCCGTGCACCAGTAATCCCCTCCCCACCCCAAGAAGAAGAAGAAATATCTTTTTGCCCAGTATAGAACTAATCAATATTTCAGCAGCCCAGCCCTGATTGTTCATGCAGACCATGAGAGGGCTAATGAGGCAGAGCTGCAAAGACAATGCACTCACCAACGTGGGCTATCTACTAAAGGACAAAATTACCTTTCAGATCCCTGGGATCATTTGCGCTCTGCCTGGGGTGAGATGCTACTGAAGTGAACCACTCGAGACCCCGCGCTTGCCTGACAGCTTATGAGCAGGCATATCTGTCTGAGTGAGGGAGCACAGATGTGGTTCACTCTGATCTGCTGTGTCAAAGCCCTCACGCCTCATACGCTGTTTGTTGTCAGCACACTTTGAATTGTACTTCTTTATGGGAAACGTGGCGTGCCTGTAAATGATGCTCGATGGAACGAAAATAACCAAGGTTGAATGTTTAAAGGGGAAAAAAAAAAGACAATGTGAACATTACCTACAAGGCGTTTGGTGAGGGGCCACGCAAAAACAAGAAAAAAATGGTTAGACGATAAAAAAAAAGTGTGATGTATTTGTAGTTGCTTTAAAGGCGGGGTGCTCTAACTCGTTCGCCTGCTCTCCTAACACAGTTTGAGTTTCCTAAATGTGTTTTCTTTAGGTAGCGGTGACATTTAGAGTTCTATCAAAGGCACAGCTGTCACTTGCAGTGTGATTCATAGCTGTGTCATTTGCAGAAGATGAACAAGTTCCAAATTAAACATTTTCCACACCCTACAGAGCGACAGAAGCATTTACTGATTTCACGCCTTGGTGACAGTCAAAGACTTTCAAAACTATTAAAACTCATTTTTTTTAAACGGCTTTATGACTAAACACAGCTGTTATGGATTTGGTTAACTTTAGCCGCAAAGATGCGATTGTGGCTTGGGGCAGAAATGAATGACTGAGTAGTTTCACTGGCATCTACGAATCCAGTTATAAGCAGTATGTACTGACTGCAGAAGGTAACCATATGCACAAAGTCCAAGATGATGCGATCTGTTGCGACTTGCCTAGCAACAGGCGCATTTCTGGTTTTTGATCTGGGTCCTTTTGACCAATCATGTCTGGGCAGACTTTGACAAAGTTTAAGGATAAAAAAAAGGGAAAAAAATTCCCCAAATGCAATCTTGCAGCCTTCTGTTAATTCCTTCTATTGATGACACAAATCCATTAGTTAAACAGCAGAAATGTGTCCAATGCATGAAGGACAGGATTTCCTGTAAAGTCCTAGATTTTTTTTTAAATTTGGTTTTTGTACTTGGCTGTAAAACAAATAAAAACACGGTGTCTAACCAGGTGTCTATTGTGGATGGCACCTCGGCCCACCTTCACCATTAGGACCACTCTAAGGAATCTTAGTGTCATTTTTGACCAGGATATAGCCACATTAAACAAATATGTATGACTGCTTTCATTCATATCTCTAAAATGAGAAACATCCTGTCTCAGAGGGATGTGGAAAAACATCACTTTGTTAATGCATTCATTGCCGGACTAGTGTGGTTCTTTATTATTAGGTTGTTCTAAAATCTCCCTAAAACGCCATCAGTTGATGGAAATTTTCTGCTATCTATCTCTAACCTGTCGCAGCACATGGCTGCTCACCTCTGAGCCTGGTTCTGTGGGAGGTTTCTACCTGTTATGGGAGTTTTTCCTTCCCACTGTCACCAAGCGCTTCTCACAAGAGATCATCTGATCATTGCTTATTTATTTCTAATTATAGCAGAGCAGAGATTTCAAACTCATTTTACATCAGGGGCCACATACAGCCCACTTTGATCTTAAGTGAGTCAGACCAGTTAAACTCCCCTTTCTGTCAATTTAAAGAGCTTTAACTACACAACTGATCCCTGAGACATCTCAGTATGAGAAAATAAAAACCTATGGTTTCAACAAACCGTTTTTTTCACATGATAAATCAATTCTGCAGTAGTTAATGAAAGAAATCTGTGAGTGCGACTTGCTGGGCTTAAATGATAAGAAATAAATGTGTAAAATTACAGAAAATGTCCTGTTTTATTTCTTTGTTTGTTTTGCTAAGGATACATTGTAAATAAACAAATAAACAGACATGATCAAAAGAATAGGAACATTTTTGTGTCATGTAATTGTTTATCTGTTACTTTATTACTCCAGTAAGAATGAGTGTGGTAAATGTCTTTTTCAGAAGGACAAGCTGTAAAATGTATGAAAATACAATTAAAAGTCAGATTTTATGCCCTCCTTTATGTTTTCCCAAAGATGTTCACCAGATTGGAGTTTTTGCTGGGCCGATTCTGGCCCCTGAGGCTTTATACTTGACACCCCTGCAGCAAGGTCTTAAATTTACAATTTAAAGCACCTTGAGAATGGTGATTTATTTATGTCTTGTGGTGGTTATATAAAGAAGAACCTCCCAAAATAAGCCACAGACTAGTCTTTGGGTTTTCTGACTGCATGATTCTAGCTGTTAAACCTGTTCTGTTTCTGCTACCAGCTCTTTCATTCAAGGACCGGAGCAGCAGTACACTCTTTACTTGCTAGTTTAAGTGTTAGGCTGTGGATGTTACACCTAATGCATGTGTTATTTCTGGTACTTTTGTGGTGCGATTAGCATCCACAGTTGGTTGAACTTTGTTTGCTTACTGTATAAGAGTTTCAAACCCATCCATCCATTCACTCCCGCTTATCCTTTTCAGGGGCGCTGGAGCCTATCCCAGCTGTCTTGGGGCGAGAGGCAGGGTACACCCTGGACAGGTCGCCATGTCTGTGTATACAGACATATACACAACAACCATTCGCACTCACATTCACACCTATGGGCAATTTAGAGTTTTCAGTTAACCTAGCCCCACTAAATGCATGTCTTTGGACTGTGGGAGGAAGCCGGAGGAGAACCCACGCAAACACAGGGAGAACATGCAAACTCCACATAGAAAGACCCCAGCCTGATGGTGGAATTGAACTCAGGACCTTCTTGCTGTGAGGCAACAGTGCTAACCACCGTGTGTGCCACGGTGCTGCCCAGAGTTTCAAACCATTAAACTTAAATAAAACAAATCTTGATTCTATAAGTTTTCAGCTTTGAACGCTGCCCACAGCTACATTTGAACGAGCGTATTGTTTTACATCCACTCAGCACAAGTATATATCAAGCTTGTGTGACTACACTTTGTGGTCTGGAAGGTTCACAACACCCAGTAAATCTATGGCTCTGGACCTGGTTTGTATCAAGGAAAAAATCTTAAAGTATTAAAATTGAGTTTTACAGTCCTGCTGTTACACTAATAAACAGTTCAGCATCGTCTATATTTATTACATTGCCTCTTTAAATAGTAAAACACAGAATTAAGCTTGCCTCAGTACTAAATCTAGTTTTTGTACGGTTCCTAATTGTGCTGCTAAATCTTTGCTCCCAAATCTGCCCTCCACCCAGAGAGCCCTGTTTTTTTGTACGCATGAAAAGCTGAAATAAAGTCTTATGGCTGCAGGACTTTAAATTCGAGTGATAAAGTTACGAAACACTGTTAGCGCGTGCCGCATTTTGGGTCTGCCATCAAAGAGGAGAAAAAAAATAACCCAAGCAAAGTAAACACAGAGATCTTTGCAGGCACACAAACACACGCAGCAGGCAGCACCCAATTATCTCTGCTCGCAATAAATGAGGAATAGTCAAATGAGTATTGGGTCTAGGAAGTATCTTCATAGATTAGAAAATAAGAAGCAGGGGAAAACATCCTCACTCACAATTCCTCACAGGCCCTCGACACAAAGCCAAATGTAGGCTATTTCATAAAACTACAACCCCGTGTCATCAAAGCTCTCCCAGCGGAGGCGTTATTCTTGATCGCTCCTCCCGTCTAAGCGCCCTATTTCTCCACATAGTCATCTTTGTTTGCAACACTTGTCTCGCGTCACAGAGAGGAAAAAGCCCGCGTTCGATTCATCTTAACAGTTTGTGTGTCACTGGGAAAGAAAAAAA
>VOQK01017457.1:1968-13818 GCA_015052645.1 Benitochromis conjunctus
AAAAATCATCTGGTTTCTAAACCTTCTACATGCATAACAGTACCTTGCTCAATTGATTTGAGTGCACTGTAAAAATAACTTGATTGGTGGATGTCAGGACTTTTAAATTGATAATTTATGAGAAAAGTTACACATACAGTCATGTGAAAAAGGATGTTTTCATAGGGGTCTATGCAGTCCTGTGAGAAATTAAATACGGCTCGTGATTCAATAGTTTGTAAAACCACCTTAAGCAGCAGGAACTTGGTTGTTTTCTGGATGATTTTATCTGTCTCACAGATCGTTGTGAAGAAATGTTAGCCCGCTCTTCTTTGCAGGGTTGTTTGTTTATGCGCATCTTTCCTAAAGTCCCGCTGCAACACTTCAGTCAGGTTGAGATCTAGACTTTGACTGGCTCATTGCAACACCTTAATTCTATTCTGTTGTAGATTTACTGCTGTGCTTGGGATCATTGCCTTGTTGCTTGACCCAGTTTTGACCAACATTTGGACAGATGGCATCACGTTTGACTCCAGAATACTTTGATTTAAAGAGCAGTTCATGGTCACCTCAATGACCAAAAGGTGCCCAGATCCTGTGGTTGGAAAACAAGTCCAAATCGTCACCCCTCCACCTGATATGCAATGCTTGGTTTGCTCCAAGTGCTGTGCTGTGTGTCGTGGCCAAAAGTCTCTGCTTTGGTCTCATCTGTCCAGCAGACACTCCTGGGAAGATTGTGGCATTGCATTAACCTGAATGCTCCAGATCAACAAACTGCCAAAAAAGTTATAGAGGTGCCAATGATTAGTTACTAATGTGCCTTTGATTAGCGGCACCTAGCTGTTACTTACCCTCTTAATTTGTATGGAAGCTCTGATGATGCGTTTTTCACACAACTGCATAGAGTCCCACGAAAATTGTTTTTTTTTCACGTGACTGTATTTATCAGCAAAATAAACTTGTGTGGGTTAGCCCACCTGATTTACAGAGGGAGCAACGAATAATTCAGTAATTAGTAATTAATCTAGCACTTTACCTATATTTTGTAGAGGCCTGATGGCAGTTTGACTACATTAATATTTGCATGGGGATTCAAGTGGTCCAATAACTATTATGCTATTTTTTTTATAGCTAACTGTATAAAACTACAAATGATTAGCGGCTGTAAAAGGAAGAAAGTGAGTGTTGATTTGGTCATTCTCTGCTGCAAGTGAGCAACATTTGACAATTCTCACCCCATTTTATTTCATCTTGACTGCTGTGAAGGAATGTCCAGGCAATGCATTCTCCAGGCGGCACACACTTGACATTTTTTTTAGTGCTTGTGCAAAAAGATTGTGGTTGTGCCGTGCTCGCATAGCGACGTCATCGTGGATAAATCTCACAAATCTGAGCCTGAGGAATGCATCACTATGACCAAGCATTTTATAGAAAGCCGGCGCTGACATCCTTGCCCTTTCACATAAAAAGTGGGTTGTTTTATTTTTGGGGGTTATGTATGACCTGTTTACAAGTGGACATTCTTTTGCAATAAAATCAACTGAGTGGTATTTTTTCTGCTGGCTTGTGACCTTTTTGTAATACATTTGTTTCATTTTGCGTGTACATTGTTTAAGTTTGAGGGAATGTGCACTTTTCAAAAGTAGCAACACTGCTAATTAGTTTTTATGTGATTCTAATGGAATGACCAGTACTTAAATTTCTAAATATGAGCTGCAGACCATCAG
The DNA here is from genome assembly GCA_015052645.1 of Benitochromis conjunctus. Classification (NCBI taxonomy): domain Eukaryota; kingdom Metazoa; phylum Chordata; class Actinopteri; order Cichliformes; family Cichlidae; genus Benitochromis; species Benitochromis conjunctus. The sequence continues at coordinate 3,675 of VOQK01017457.1, forward strand.
GACCAAACCGTATTACATAACAACTTGTTAACATTTATACCTGAAGGCTAAATGGCATACTGGAAATCAAGAATGACCTTTCATTAATGACTTCCTAACATGTGTAACTGCGGTGTTGATGAAGTCTTTAATAAAGGGTCATGTCTTTCTCAGTTCATAACGGGAAATCAGATCTGTTGTTATAAATGTTAATAAGTCATGAATAAAAGGTTACGATGTCTGTTACGATTATTAATTTACCACTTCATAGGACATTTAGTTCTTGTCAGATCTATTGTCTGTTCTGACTCAGTCATCAATAAAGACTTATTACATTGAAGCAATTCTTAAAGACTGATCACAGCATGTGGATATTACTGCAAATGGTCAAATTAACCACAGACTGTAAACTCCCAAAGCTATGCCTTATTAGAAAGTGGTGCCTGTGTTGTGAGAATAGTGGACCCAAATGCAGAACACGGGAGGAGACGGCGATGAACTTTAAACAAAAAGTGAGCCTTTATTAGGGCTGATAACAAGAGTGCAAAACAAAACAACATGAACAGCGGCGAGGGCTAAGCTAAAAACTAAACTGGAAACACTAGAAATGACTATGACGACTATGAATGTGATTTTGTGCAGACATGAAAGAAACTATGAAATGCAAACATAAACTAGATACATGAACATGCCTTGAACAGAATCATGGAAAACCTTGGAAACCTGAAGTGACATGGAGGGTGGGAAAACAGACGACCTCACCGTGAACAAAGGAAGACAGAGGACTTAAATACACACAGGAGGTGATCTGGGGAAGTGGAAACACATGGGAAAACAGCTGACTCAAATAAAAACTAAGCACATTGAACATAGAAACACAAGACTTTCAAAATAAAACAGGAAACATGGACAGACGTAGACATGACAACACAAACATGAAAACACGCAGACAACAAATACAAGACACAATGACACAGAAGACAAGAACAGACTCACGAAAGGGAACATAGATGAAAATGTAAACTAGAATAAACCTTAACTAAATCCTAACTGATAATACCAACATTAGAACCTAACATATATTCAATATAATATAAGAAATCAAAAATACAAAACAAAACCTCAAAACTGCTGGGTCACAGACCCAGCCCCTGACAATACCAAAGGTGTGACTGCAGTCTTGTAGCCTTACTTTAAGGTTCAGAGAGTAAGAAGATTGTGAGGTAGTTATAGGTGTGAATAGAGCAGGATGAAGTCCCAGTGTGCAGAGAGATTTTCTTCCAAAACAGAGTGCAGGCCAGAAAGTTCAGTTAATCATAAAGTTATAAATATTGATCACAAAAAAGTTTCAGTCTCACACAGATGTATTATGATCATTTGGTGCTGTGTTGCCATTGTAGAAACCATGGTTCATGGTCATCTTGATGCTACCATATGTCTGTGTGTTTTCTCCAGGTATTCTACGAACAGCTGTACCCGATATGGACAGGGAGACCCAGGACCAGTACCTGGTGATGCTTCAGGCTAAAGACATGGGGGGGCACCTAGGAGGATTATCTGGGACCACCACTGTAACCGTCAGGCTTACTGATGTTAATGACAACCCACCACGCTTCACACAGAGTGAGTAACTCAGCAGCTCATCCCGCTACCAAATAAAATATATAACAGGAATAGAGAGGCAGCAGTCTGGGGAAAATTAGTGCTGCAGAGAGTGCATCACATCTCACATACATGCACTATAACTGTATATACTGCCAACTGCTCATGAGAGCACACGCCGTACAAGAACAATGGAGCCATCAGCCAGTGTAAAATAACTGTGTGTACTTTTAACCATTTTGTTATGCTTGTATAAAGTTTCGAGCTTCCGATATAGGGAAAGGATGAAGAGAAAACACTGGGCTTCATAACAGCATAAACACCATGTTTGTTTTGCACCAGAAGGCAGAAGAGTTGTTGGACCTTTATGACCTGCAGGTCCTGTCAGGATTTTCACAGCAGCAGTCAGGCAGAGGAGATTCCTGCAGGGCTGCAAAGTACCTCATCAAACATTCAGCCATGGATTTAGCTTGGCTCTGCTATGATAGATCAGCTACTATTTCCAACAGCAGCTACACTGTCAGATTATGTCAGACAATCTGACAGTACGTCAATGTAGGAAACCCTAATTGGCTTCCTAATAACTCTTTGAAGCCGGTTAACTGAATTTCACTGCTTGCAATCATGACATCATTTTAGGAAAAATAATAGATGTGATCGGTCTTTCTTACGTGTAGTCTATGAAATACGTTTTTGAGAAATTAATTAGACTTTACTTTTGTTGATTAAACAAAATATAGACAAAATTAGCAGGTGGCATAATGGTGAAGATGATGAAATTAAGATGGGTTATTAGATATTATTGTCTTGTTGGCCATTATAATGTTAATCATTGTTCGGCATAGGAGGCAGCGCTGATCTCCTGCCTCTCTTTTTGCATGTACTAGACTGATGTGAATAAGAGGCTGGTATTAATTCATTCTCTTTTTTGGTATGTCACCAAAAGAATGGTAGGTGTGTTCTTTCATACCCTCGAAAGGACAAGCTAGTTAGGCCTCCTGTGAATGATCAAGAGAAGCGCGTGGCCTTGGTTGCCAGGGTTCTCCTCATACTTTACTTAAGGTCGTCCTTTCTGCCATTTCTCGTCCAAGCAGCTCTGTCTCCTCCAGTTTAATTGCTGACCTTCTTCCAATTAAAGTGACGAGGACAGGAGTTGGGGAATCACTTTTGTATGACTGCTGTAGAGGAGCTGGTAGGAACCATATAGTACTATGCATAGTTTTCTTCCAAGGACCTTGACTTACTTGCAATTTTTTAAAGTGGTCTTGATCAGTAGCCCTCCAGCTTTCTGAGGGTCTTTCAGAGTTTTTCTTTGGATATTTGCTGATTTCCACTCCTTTTCAGTCCAGTCCTTATACTGACCATTTGTACAAGGTTTATATTTATTTAATAATATGTGCTATCACTTAACACTGAGCTATGAATCATTCGAATCAGACTCCTCACTCAAGTAATGAGCCAATTTTGTGTCTATACATCAAAGACAACTTAGCAAAGAACCAATTTTTGATTTTTTGTATCCGTAGGATAGATAGATGAATCTTTATGCACTCTGTTACAATTAGCCTCTAATAAAACCATATAATGTGTACCAGTTTCTTCAGTTATATCTATGAAAATGTACCAAGAATCTATCACAGTTTGACAGATATAAAGTAGTATTTTTGCAACAAGAACTATTTGCTGAAAACTTGGCGAATCTCAGCACAGTGTGCATTATGTAAATGAAAAAAAAGAACTGGTCAAGTGGAGGACAAAAGAATCTATCTACAACAGATCAACTGTATCTGACAGTCATGTCCTTAAGAGGTATTAAAAAATCCAGCAAAGACCTGAAACAAGAATGGAGAGATGCATCTTGGCCTTTGGTTGATCCATATTTCCCATTTTCTCAGCAATATATGGAGAAATGAAGATCGCCTCAAGACTTTTGTACAGTACTGTAAGTTACTTTACTAAAAGTGTTTATGAGATAGATAGATAGATAGATAGATAGATAGATAGATAGATAGATAGATAGATAGATAGATAGATAGATAGATAGATAGATAGATAGACAGACAGACATTCAAGGAGACCTGATAAAAATAACAGCATTAAAGCATCTTAGGCATAGCAATTGCATTCTTACACATTTTTTCTTTTCATGGCAACTTTGAAAAAATGATTGAGCCTCGGTGTGATCTGAAGGCTGTTGTAAAATAGGAGTGACTACAATTTGAAATTCTTTTCTTTTCAAGGCAATTCAAGGCAAAGTCATTTTAAATGAGATTGTGTGTGATTGAACCAAGCGTACTCAGACATTAAGTTTGAAAGATACAGCAATTGCTTGTTGTTGAGCTTCTCCCAGTTTTCATACAAGTCACTGAGTCAGAAACTTATAATTAAACGGATTACATGTAATTTCATTGTCAGAATAAGCATTTTAGCTCACGTGGTAGCAGGATTTAAACATTTCTTGGTAATATTTAGACATTTTATTTATTAATAACGGCTGTCGATATGTATGCTGATCATAGCAGTGTGTTTAGATCTGAGTTACAATCTTAGTAGCAGTTTAATTTGTTAGAAATTTCTCTGTTTTCACTGTTTTCTAAGTCAAACAGCATGGGGTGAAAGTGCAGTAGTGTATCAGAATCCACGGGAGCTGTAGAGCATTTCTGATGCTCAAGCACAGAGAGGCTTTCTGCTAAAATCTGATTGAAAACTAGAGATGAATGCATGACTCCGTCGCCATGCACAGATATGCAGGTAAAGCCGACAGAACTGCTTCCATATGACAGTGACATCACGTACCGGTTCTTGGAATGAGGTCTACAACGCGGGAGCGGAGGAATACAGACTCAGGAGCTTGAGACTTGGCCTGCGCCATGACTGTGCTTTGAAAAATTCATGAGCTTCATTGTTTTTGTTGCCAAATTGCCAAGGTTTTGGAGCCATGAGAGCACCTCTTGTTAAATACAGAATTTAAATGAACAGTTTTTTAACCTGCGGATCTGTTTCACTGATACTTTTATTCAACGGTTTGGTTCATTTAAAATAATTTTGTAAAAAGTAGCTTAAAATGTAATATTTTTGAAAGGCTTTTGTAGCTTAGGTTGTTACGTTAGCTTCAGTGTCATTTGAGGTAATATAGAATAACTGATGGCTTGCTCATACGCTTCCCAAGTAGCACGTTCTAAGCTGTGTAACAGCCTCTGCTGTAGCACCACCCGGTCATCTTTTTTTAATGAGCAGCGAGTAAATCCATCACAGTGAATGTGGAGCAGTTACACGCATCTGTCCCTTTAGCCAGGTTTCACTCCTAGTGTGCCAGATACTTCTGTTTTGTGACAGCCATCAAATATCTCATCAATGTGAACACTTGTAAAGTACTCCTTGGTCTCACATCCAAACCCATTTGGTAAATGCAATTTTTCAGTGTAAAAGGAAATGTTTTATCCCAAGCAACGACCTGTTTCAAACTTAATCACTTCGTTTTTAGTGGCTGAATCTAACCAGTGAATGAAACTAAGGGTAAGCGGCAAGTTAAAACAATTGAAACAAGTGCAAAAGCTCACAAACAGAACACAACCCACAGCACTACTCCCATAACCTAAACCCTCCGTCCCCTAAGTTGGACATTTTCAGAACATTTGTGGACTGCTGGCGTGTATAATTGGTTTGTCCAGTCTCTTCAGACACTAATGCCAAAGGACACCTTGTACATATCCTTGCAACACCAAGGGCCTATATTTTTGCTTGTTATTGCTTCACGTTTCTCCATCTATTGCCCCCACCTGCACCGCCACCCTTTTTGCCCCTGTAAAGAAGCACCTCAGGATATAACGATATATTTTTTTAGTGTACGTTCCACATGCATTACTTGCACAGGGTGGTGTGCTATTTGATATAAGCTTTGCCAAAATTGGGGTAATGATGTACTGGAGCAGCAGATTTGCTGGTTGAGTTGAACCTCCATCACGGATGGTGTTTCGGACCTGAGGCCTGGAGGGCTTCTTGGAGGAAAACTGGGGCCTGTTTTGATCTTTCTGGGTGATGAGGAGTCTCACAGTGCCAGTAGCTCCTTTAAACCTTCACCGTGCACCAAAATCTGTTGGCTGTTACCTCCTTATGTTCTGCTGATGACTCCCTGTATGAGTGTGCTTTGTTGAATGTGCTGATGTTAACTTACACGTAACCTAGAGAATTTGTGTGTATGTGTTGGTGTGCAAACAGTCCACATATTCCCACATTTTTCTGTATGTCTGTGTGTATCCCTGAGCCTCTGCTCGCCTTTTTTTTCTTCCCCTCACGCACTCACGCTCTCTTGTGCTTGCGCGAACACCATCAAAGCCTGCCACCCCGCCGCTCTACTCAATTACACACCCAGGCTTTTAAAAAGACACCCTCAAATCCGGCCCCCGCGTCTCCCAAGGTCAACACTGCTTATTCCTTGTGGCATTTAGCAAAGGGAGAGGATTACACTGGCGCGTATGAACCAGGTATTGGCTGTACATTATAGCCTTAACAAGAAGGGAAAAAAAACAGCCTGCTTTGTGGGCTCGTCTCCTCACAGAGCCCTTGAATTTCTCACTATCCAAAACATGATTTTAGGAACTAAGTGGGTTTGTTGTGTGTTCAGTTTTGAAAGCCATCGGGGGATTTCTTGTGCCCGGAGGAGGCAGTATAGCAAAGGGAAAGTAGGCTACGGTGCAGATTGTAGTTTTTTTTTTGTCTAAATGATTAGTGGAGAATGTGGGATATTTTCAGATTCTTCACTGGCAAACATAACGCTCTTTATCAAATGGCATGCATTGTGCTCCAAATGTATTTGGGCAGGACCTCGTTTCTTTTAGATTTGAGTTCTTTGGTGCAGGGAGGGCTTTAATTTTAGTCCAATCCATATCAAATTTTTCAAGACAAAGCGCTTTTTGAACGACTGTGTACGGCAACAACGCAAAAAGCTGCGAGTAATCGTTTTCATTAGCCTCCTGACAAGAATTCAGACTTATAGAGATTTTATCCCACAAACATGATTCCATTTATAAGTGTTAGTACTCACAGGGAATACCCGCTTCTCAGCGGGTCGCCTTTTTATAACACGTCAGAGAGTAAACTGAAAAATGGTTGTTTTCAGCGACGCGTCGTTAACAAGCCAGACGGCTGTCTGTTACTGTCTCATTTCACATCAGCTCTTTTCCTGATTAAGCTGTTAATTATGCCGGTGCAAAGTGGAATACATGGATGAGTAATTGTGTGAAAGTAAACATGGGTACTGGGTATCAAACGCAAATAATTAACTTTCTGTCACCAAGCTTCAGGACTGCTATAGTAAATGACTTTCTACTCCTCTGGAAATCCGGCAAAGATGATAGGACTCCCACAGCTTCATATAATTTGTAGCAGGACCATAGTGGTGTTGTTTGAGGGCTGATTTGAAATTTCATACCCTTGTTTCCATGTAGTCATTTATTCAGACATGTTTCCCCATGTTTACTATAGCTGAATAATTTATGGCTGTGTGTACTCCAAACTGATTTCTCCCTGGGATAAATTGAAAAAGAGGCTAGCTCATCGGCTGGAAGAGTTCCTAAAAATAAGATGACCACTCTATTTATTAACATATAAGCCTTTTTATTTTTAAAGTCCTACCACTCGATAAAGGTTGGTTAGAATATTAAGATGCTTTTTTTTTTTTAAAGCCTTTTTTGTGGCTTTTAAAACAATTAATATGAAACTTTTTAAACTTTGTCAACATCATCACCTTTACCTTCTGAACCTCGTTTTGTTTTTTAAAAAAAACCTTTCACATACACTATCAAAATTAAATGCAAATATTGCACTGTAGCATTTTCTACACCTGAGGAAAATACACATAAAAGACAGAACAAAGAAAAGGAAAGCAAAGATGAGCAAACACCTGCCTTTGACATCTCAAGAACACAAAAATAAACATGACCCAGTTCTGCCTGTTGCATTAGAAGACTGCAGTACATTAGAAAACACAGGGATGATTGTTCGATGGAAAACGGGGATCATTTCATTTCATTATAATACTCACATACTGATGGACTTAAGATCAGCAGCGACCCAGTTATGATCAGAGTGTTATACACTAACACAGCCTTTGTGCTTTTGACAGATCAGACTTCTGCTATAAATGTTAGCTGATCTGGGATTACAGAACACTGTTTTACTGTATTCATGTAACTCAATCATGTATGTGCGTAAAGTATTTATAGGTGAACATTACACTGTATAAGATGTAACGTTTGTCTTCCAGGCACAATTCAGCATTGGGAGCCTCGTACTTTGATCTCACCTCCTAAATTTTATTCACCTAACTTGTTTATTTGAAATGGAAGTGGAAGGTAGCCCCAGGTTCCCTGTGATTATTTATGGACTTATATATTGACAATATATACGTAATTCAGGGTCCACTTGCAAGCGTCTGGATGTCTCACTTGTGCTGGGTTGAATTTAAGCTTGAGATCTCACTTTTGACCTTGGATAAAATAGTTTGAGAAATCTTTACCCCCATCCTCAATTTACTACAAGTTCTTCAGGAGGCTTCAAGAATTCATCACAAAATCCTTGCCAGCAGAATTTGCTACAGTTTTTACTCCAGTTATAACTATCTATCTTTAAAGAAATCAAAAGGGAGAGAATATGAATGAAAAAAAAAGAAAAGAAATCTTTTCTTGCATATTAGCAAAACCAGTGCCCGTGACAGCTGACCCCTTTGATGGAAATCAAACATAACAGTGGAAACATATTGTGAAAGCCAGTAAGGAGACCTTGCTTTAGAGAAATCTTAATCAATGAATACTGTACTGCTTAAAAAAAAGGTTTTATTGGTCACCTCTTAACATTTTTTTAAACTCTTAAAACATCCTCAAGCATAACATGGGAAGGTTCCTCTGTGCATTTCTTGTTAATAAAACACATTCAGAAAAGTCCTCGGGCTTTTCACAAAGCCTAATCGCTTTTCCCGCATTGCTTTAGTTTGTCCTCATCATACTAATTTAGAATTATGAGATCATGATAAGAAACTCTGTTGGAGTCCTTATTGGTCCTAGCTGTTGTAATTATGTTACCACCGTTCTATAACATTTCATGCAAACGCAGCGCTAAAGCTATTGAATAGATAAACACTTTAAAATGTGCTTATAGCACTGTGGGCTAAAAGAAAGGGGCTTGTATTTCACAGCCAGAGCTTTGAAAGCAGATTGAGAACAAATAAATCACACAATCTTCTAAAGTTCAAGAGTGGGGCAAATAATCCCAATCTACTTTATTAAATGATCTAAATCAAAAATGATTCAAAACTACATTTGAAATCAGGCCCACTTTTAAAAAAAACAAACTGAAAGTGAAATGTCACTCTGTGTATGCGTCTTCTCGGTGAAATGTCAGCTTTTGATTTGATCTGGCCCTATCTGTACACCAATTCTACCACCTCGAATATGTCTGTTGGCCGTCAAAGGGCAAAACATTGATTCAGAACCTTGTGACGGTTGGAGCAGCAATCTGTAGACTCATAGAAAATCCCAAATGCGTCCGGAGACTCATAACTTGCGCTTGCTGAAATGTACTGGGCATGAGCAGCTGCAACTCTGCACGGTGACAACTCCACAGACGGAGGCTCAGGTGCCGCTTTCCCGTTTTTATGTGGTTTCCAAACAACCTTGGCTTGCCAACGGTGCCACATAAAAACGTTGAGGGAGCCATCACTCTCCCAGCAGTTTGATGGATGGAAAGATAGATGAGCTGACAGATGACTACATAGGTAGCGCCGATAAGATCAGTGTCATTTTATGCACCGGGGAGAAGAGACAGAGGGAGAAGGAGCGATAGAGGGAGTAGTTCGGAGAAGGCTTCATCATAAATATTACTAATTCATTTCCCTGGAGAGCGCGGATGTAATAGAGAGAGTGAGAATGGGAGGAGACAGAAAGAGAGAACGGGGAGGTGTGTGCGTGCAAGTGAACACAAAGCTCGGTGTGCACTTTTTTTCCCTTAAAGAGACGAGAAAAAGAGAAAGATGGAGACGCTGAGGAAGGTGCGATAAAGTTGTCAGAGGAGTGAGACAACAGGAGGGAGCGAACGGGGAGTGGGTGAGAAATGGCTCAGTGAATGGAGAGGAAACCACAGAGAGGCTGAGGAGACAAGGAGACAAATGTACAAGTATGGGCGCGGGGGTGTAATTGAAACGGAGGGAATCGGTAGGCATTAAAAAGGGTATTATGTCCTTTAGTGAGAATGAGACGCGCGCAAAAAAAAAAAAAGGCGTAAAGACAACAAAGAGGGACAAGTGGGCGAGCTAAAAGTGTACACACAGGTTGACACAATGGCTTAACCTGTGCGTGTGTTCTTTATCTGTGGCTCGAGCTCCTCCTGCAGTTCTTAATGCTTTTTGGCCCGCGCTCGTATTCATGCACGCGCCGATGCGTGCACGTTCGCGTGCGCTTGCGAGATCAGTCAGAGGTTAGGAGACGGGGACACACAGAAGTGACAGACTTTGTCATCTCCTGTCAGACCCAGAGACGTACACACATCCCTGCCTACCAGCATGCACGCA
>VOQK01017457.1:13838-24563 GCA_015052645.1 Benitochromis conjunctus
CCCACGCCCACCCACACCCCCCCCCCCACCCACACACGCACACACACACACACACACACACACACACACACACACACACACACACACACACACACACACACACACACACACACACACACACACACACGCATACGGACACACTCCTGACTCCCACTCTCTCTCGGTGTGTGCTCTTCACACACCCGGTACCCTTGTGTCCCTTATCACACACTCTCCCATCTGCTCCTGTTTTAAAACACCCTCAGCGCACAATCATTTTTAGTCATTGTGGCAGAAAGTGTCTGTGCTGAGAAATCCCACTTGTCAAACCATTCACTTTCACAGTCCCACCGTAAACTACTGTAGCTACTGTTAATGAACATTTGCCGTCCCCGCCAAGCAGTAAATTCCTTGCCTGGGGTTAATACTGGTCATCAAAGTTCCTTCAAATGCTGCTCTTTAATTATGAAGAATGATTTACCCAGCATTAATGTTTAAAAAAAATAACATAAGGAGAACACGAGGGAGGGTGGTGTAGGTTGGAATTGGTGATTTGTATGTAACAGTGAAACCAGCTGGCATGCGCCAACATCATTTTCTCTTCTGTCCTCTTTAGCAGTCCAATCACATTCAGCACAATCTAATGCATATCGAAAATAACGCGCGTCCCCTTCAATAGGGCATCGATAATGAATTTAGTTAAATGCCATGACTAATGTGCATTTTGTGGACTAGTAATGGGCTCATCAGAGTTAAGGAACGTGCGCGTGGGCCAATCCGGTCCAACGCGGCCGCCCCCGTCCCCGTCGCATTGTCCAATCATCGCTACCCACGTGCTGACGTCTCCCATTGTTTGGACCGGGACGATAAAGACATGAAGCCGCCACTCTTTAGAATGCATGAAAGCAAGTCCTGGGGGCAAGTTCAGCAAAGCGTGAAGGAGGGAGGAGGGAGACGACAGAACGGAGGGATGGAGATGGGGAGAGGAAAGAGGGGAGTAAAAGCAAATGGTTTTGTGGCGACAGTGATAATCAGGCTAACTAAAAATCCCTTCAGCTCACACAGAGCAGAAGCGATGCTAGGAAATGAAATGAAGCAGGTTTTCACTGATGTGTTTAGGGACCGCGACACTGACATCTGTTAATGTATGCATGTCCGTTTCTTTGCAGTTTGTATGACGAGTCTAGGGTTGGATTACTGGATATTGTTGAAAACTGTAGATACTGACGTGGCCTTTAACTCACAGCTTTTAATTGTTGAGACTAAGTTCCAAATACTACTGTGTGCCCATGCACTCTGATGAAAACAGCAGTGATGAAACATTAGTCTGTTTGCACAACCAAAGGCTTTGTACTAATTGCTCTCAGCATCTCTTTTTTTGTTTCCTGTCCTCTGGAGGCTTCGCTGTCCTCGAGCTGTGAGGCGCCTGATTCAGCTGGATTTGGGTGGAAGATACGAGGACAACCCTGTTTTTAGCTGATTATATGTGTTTTAAGACCTTCTTGGAGAATTCACACGTGTGCACTTGCTCACTAACACGTACAATCCCACATGCAGTGCGGCGCTTAAGCAAAAAAAAAACAAAAAAAAGCTCCGTATATGCAGCCAGCTCAGAGGCGTGAGATAGCGCCGAGGCATGAAAAGCCTTTTCCTGAAATGGCTCCCTCATATCACAACGCACAATTAGGCCTGCCATTGCAGTGCCCTGGAGTCAATGGTGGCACAGTACAGAGCTATGCTTGGACAGATTCCTGTAGGCTTTCACCCTGCGTGGGTATGAATTCTGCTGCAGCCCACTAACTGCATCGCCTGTGTGTTAAGTGTTCATGCATGTGCGTGTCTTGCGCCCAGCGGTTTGCATGAGCGTTAAGGTATCAGGGTCAGCCGGCCTTGTTGGTAGTGGTTTTCATTTTTTTTTACTCCCTTTTTTCCCCTCTCTTGCACTCTCTTGTTCTTCTTCACATATACATGCACAGCAAATGAGGCTTTACGCTGACATTAGAACCACATCAAATTGGCAGCTCCTGCAAGGAATCCGCGGGCAGTGCGCCCCCCCGATGAGCTTTTCTGAAGCAATCCCGTGCAGCCAACAGAGCCTCTGAGTGGAGATTCATTGCGCAGTAATCATCCTATACAACACGCGGTTTCCAAAAGACCTACATGTAGGCAATCTGGCCCAAGAGGCTCTTACATTCTCCACACTTTTCCTGCCATCACAAGAGGAGAAACTTGGAAATTTAAAACTTAATTAAACTCCCCAAACAGGACCTTTTCCTGTCCCTGCTTCCTTTTTCGTTAGTCTGTGTATCAGCTCTGGCTTCTGTGGAAATTAGGTGAATCCATCACACTTTCTCCAGCAACGCCCGGGCCCTTTGCTCGCAGGGAGAGCACAAAAAATGCAAGGCGACAGGACGCAAAGAGACTGCCTTGACATTTTTTTTATTTTTTTTATTTTCTGCATTACTTTTTCATCTGACCTGGCAGCGTGCCCCCTCACGCAGAATAATAGGAGCTAAAGCCATTCTCTTTTTGCCGAGCCATCAGTGAGCCATGGAGAGCCGGAGAAGAGGAAGTGATTTCCATGTTAATGGGAACCTTCTCAGCAGCGTCTAAACCTTTCTCTCCTTTCCTTTCCTTCCATCAGTGCTTCCTCGCTTGCCGTCTGTTTTGTGCTTACCTGGCTTTACCTGCTGTCGCTCCTGAGCGCTCAGTCGTTGTGGTGTTGTCTTGCAAAGGTACCTTTCACCTCCCAGTCCCTGTTTACTTCTTCCTTCCTTCCCTCTGCAGCACTCTTTTTCTCTCTGTCGAGCTTGATGAATGGAGTCGCTGGACTGTGAGCGCTACATCCTCAACAGGGTGTGGCAGGCCATTGCTAGCTATCTCACATTAATAGTGTGTGTGTGTGTGTGTGTGTGTGTGCGTGTGCGTGTGTGTGTGTGTGTTTTTCTTTGTTTTTTTCTATCGTGTACCCTGCTTCCTGTGGTATACATGGGCAAATCCTTCCCCAAACTCTAGGCCGTAAAAATGGATTCTTGGAAATGAATTGGACAGATAAGAGCACTCTTCAAGAGTCTCTTAAAATCCCTTTTCCCCTGCTACTGCAGAACTACATTGATGTCCACTTGGCTGAACATTTACAATCCCCACCCTGACCCTTTGAGGATCCCTGAGCAGCCAAGTGAACATGCTCCCTGAGGTTGTTTTTTTTTTTGCCATCCTCTCCTGCCCTCACCGCACTCTTGACCCTATTCTCCCTGGGATCCTCAAAACACAGCTGGAAACAGGCCAGCAAGTCATCTCCCCCAAGATATGCTAAGTGGCTCCATCTACTATACGGTCTGTGTCAGAAAAACGGCGGTGGGTAAACTACTCTGCCTCAGGGGTGCAAAACGAATCGCCTCAGTCCTGCATTCTCATCCCTTATACATAAAGGCAGGCAAGGCCAAACTAAGCTCTCCCGAGACGGTTTACGGCATTCTTATAAATCACAAATACACCTCGCCATATTGGGTAAACAGATGATCAGTCTGTGAGCAGAAGGGACACAAAGTAAACTTTGTAGGATGCAGGAGACAGACGTGATGCCAAGATGGACCCTGCGGGGCCTTGCTGGAATCTGCAGCTTCCCGCTGTTTGAATGGGTTACAGATAAATAGGAGTTGCTTATTGTTTGATGTACATCAGTGGTTCCCAACCTTTTTCATCCGACATACCCCCACAGCCCCGTCAGATGGACAGTTAAACCCATTCCCAAATTAAACTCTTCTTCAACTGGATATGGAAAACTTTTATTTTGACATTTCCAATGTATTGCTAGTTAACCGTCCATCTGTCAGCAGTTATTTCGAACGTTCATCCACTACTTTTACTCCATCTAACAGGCAGTCATTGGTCAGTTTTATATATATGTATCCATAATGTTTAGATTTGTTTGTTCTGTACTGCGGTCATTACTTTTAGAGAAATAATGAACAACTTTTTTATTGACAGTTTTACTATCCACACTATCAGCCAATTATTAGCTGTTAGCTACTGTTTACTGTCAGCAAGCTATTCTAACCATTTAGTCACTTTCAGAAGCATATATGGTTCCATGTGCTCCCATTTTTTTATTGCGTTTAGTTGACTTGTTAATTATAACAGTTTAGATGATCTTTCCATTTATTCCTGGCCACTGCAGACATACATACCCCTGTGGTTGTACACATGGCTGGTTTGAAAAAGCAGAGTAATAGCAGGAAATACAAGGGCAGAGACTGAAGGAAGACTGAAGGCTCGTCCTGCTCTTATCCACATATACTTGCTTGGAGGAGGAAGCAGACTTTCATCAAAACTCTAAACCATTCTGACTTGAAAGGTGAAAGGAAACATCCACAGTCTGGGCTTCAGATGAAAACATCTGCCTGTTTTTTTTTTCTGTATGTAGTGTTTTTCTCTCTCCAGACATCGTTGAAGCTGTGCATCTGCGCAGTCATTGTTTTTGCCCAACTGTACAGGAACTCCCGTGTGGTTTAGCACGTTGTAACTGCTGCACTTGCAATTAAGGGTTCAATTCTCATCAGGCTCATTTTGCAACAGAGTAAACTGCTTTGCATAGAACACGCTAAACAGGAGCGAGAACAGTTCTCAAAAGTAATGTCATAAACTCTTTAAAAACATCTTTTCTATATTATTGTGAATGACACTTTTTTTTTTTTGTTCTCAGTATACACATTTGTTTTAATCGAGGCAACATCTGCCAGCACCATTATTAATAAGTGTAAAACAATGATAATTACGATAAAAACACCAGGTGGAATTCACCGTCTGCTTCTCTTCTCTTTGTATTAGGAGGTACTTGCTGATGGTGTCTAGACAGACGTATGTATACGTGTGCGGTGGGAGCAGAGATATTCGTTAATGATGTTAAGATTGCAAGTTGTGTTAAATAGTTCTCATTTTTTAAAGTTGCAGGATATAAAAGCAAGCACATATTTCTTCCACAAAAATGCAAACCTTGCGGCTTCATGGCAAGTGGCCAAATGTAACTGGGCAACACTGTGAGAATCCCATAGCCAACTTTTTAATTGGAAAACAGTCTGTAATTGTTTGTACAGGTCCTTATATAAGACAGATGAGCAGATGTTGTTGTACAGTAATGTCTGTGTTAGGTTCTCAGTCATCCAGATCATGGTAACCTTAAGAGCCTGAGAAAGAAGGCGACAGGACTTATTTAAGTTTGTGAAGATGTTTCTTCATCCAAGACGTTTCTTCAGTTCTGCAAACAAAAACTTGAGGGTCCCAGGTCTTTAATTACTTTGGGGGTGGCCATTGGTCCACTATTAATCATGTGCTTCATCACATGATTAAAGTACTAAAATAGCACATACTGTCAAATTTACAGTTTAAACCTTTACGAACATGTGCTATTCCCAATTGAAATGAGAGAACCTTTTTTGGGACCCTGCTCTTAGTCACACGGCAGAGAAAACTCTGGTGGTTATAACTCTAGAACTCATGCAAGCAAAGGCCACAGCTGCAAGTGCACAGTTACATATCGGACTCAGAAGCCTGCGTCTCTGTGTTCGCCCTATGATGAACTGGCATCCTGTCCAAGGTGCACCCCTCCTCTCACCCAGGGTCAGCTGGGATAAAACTGTCACCAACCTGTGACCCAGAATTAGATAAGCAGTTCACAAAATGTAACCATGGACGCATGGTTGTCTGTCTTTACGTTTAAAGTCATGTGAAATGCCGGGAAGCAGGTTGTGCCTTGCCTCTCAGTCCAATAATCACCATAAGTGCCTCTCACAAGAGGTGTAAGGAATGTTTTGGGTCTAAGTTCACTCCAAGTCCTGTTTCTTCATTGTTACATGCATAACAAATAAGAGTCCTGATTGCATTTCCCAGCCCTGCTGACATTACTTAATGCATTCAATCACAGTAAATTAATTTGCAGAAACAATCATCTACAGTGTTTAATTTAGGTGCTGACAGCTGTTTGCGGGTCTTCTCCTTCTCTGCGGACTCACAAATGGATGCTTCTTGTCTCAAGAGGAAGCATTTCTCATCTCAGCAAATCTATGTCCAGCCCGCAGCCTGCCTCCAGGCTGGGACAACACTTTGTATTAATTAAAGCTGACCTCTGCATTTGCCTGCTCTTCACTGGTATATCATGGCTGAAAAAACTTTGACTAATTTCATAGCTCTAATGCGTGCTTGTATTTGCAGTAGAGTAATAATGATTGCACCGATAACGTAAACAATTAGGTAATAGGCAATAATTTCCAATAATTGTTATTCCCTAATTAAGTTTTACATCTTCAGAGCCCAAAATAAGAGACGGAGGAAATGAAATGAAAGAAGAAACTAATTAAAATGGAGGTGGCTAATACCAGCGTGCTTTTTATCCTTTTATTCTCTCCATCCCTCTATTTCTTTTGCTCTGTATTAATATTTCATCTAAAGTTCAGTGCTTTCTGCTTCAATAGACAGTAAAATCACTGCTGGAAACATAGCTCTCAGTCACATCTCTCTCCCTCTCTATCTTTGTCTCTCTCTCTTTTTCACCTTCTCACTCACAGCCGTCCTTCGTTTCTTTTCACTCACTGTTTTTTCTCCTTCTCTTCAGCTCTTGCCGTACATTTTCCGGTATCTCCCGTCTCTCTCGGTATCTTGTAGGTGGTCTAACTGCACACTCTACTTTCCCAGCTCTCGGTCACATCGTTCACTCATCCAGTCAACCAACCAGGGAGCCTGCTTGCACTTTGTCGTTTTATCATTTTGTCAGTGGCGCTCAAGAGTCAATGTAAAGCTTTTTAGCCACTTGATATCCCGGCTGGGCCGCAGCTGGTGCTTGCTTTCTCTTTGCAACCTTCAAAGTGGAATTCATTTAAAATGAATATACAGCGGGTGACTTTGTGCAATACTTAAAGAAAGTTGCTGCAGAACACTTGGTGAATTGCTAGTATGGCTTCTTCCTGCTTTGACATAAAAAAGGCATCAGTGTGGGATTGATGCAAGGTGCTGGGAGTCAACATTGTTTAGCAGTGAATGCACTTAGGCACCTGGGTGCGCCCACGCCGGCATGGAAGCACAGGCATTCGCATACTAATGGATTAATGGACACACACACACACGCACACACACACACACACACACACACACCCTGCCTTTTGCTCGTGCTGCATATGGCATTAGAACAGAGCTCAGTAATGGCTAATGGCCTACCTCTCTGCACAAGGCAAGTTAAGCAGCAACATGCGGCGCTTATACCGCTTGCCCTGCAGCCTGTAACCAAAGAGATCCGTTTCATTATTAACCCCATTAGCACCGAGATAGAAGGTGCCACTTTCACTTTCTCCGCTGCCACTTGCAGTTTAATGTAACCCCCCTAGTGGATCGGAAAGAATAAAAATTTTTGCCTAGGCAGCAGATGCGGCTCTGTTTTCGTCTCTTCATCCCTGCGTGAGCTATCACTCCGTCCCTTTGTGTCGTGATTGCGCTTAAATCACCCTCCACGTGACTTGATTCTGCCTTCCGCCTCTCTCTGGCCTTTTCCCTTAAGCTCTCTTGGGTATAAGTGCCTGCATGATGGACCCCACCTCCAAATGGATGCAGATTTTATTCAGGCTATTTCCAAAACCAGTCCATGCAGTTTAGCCAGCTAGACATTTTTTTAATGACTCCCCTAACTCGACTCTTTGCACCACTACCACCACCACCTCCACCACAAGAAACAACCCTCTGCTTTAGATAAGATGCGGTGGAGTCACATCCTCTTATTCTTTATTCTCACTCAACCCCCTGCCTCCTCTGCTCTCCTCTCTGTGCTTTTCCAGCACAGGCCCCTGATCCACGCTTGTCTTCAAAAAGTGCTTCCCTGCTGGGGTTTCACCCTCTTCATTCCCTTCTCTTCCCACCCCCTCTGTCCCTCTCGTGTTGCATCTTCCATTTCATGTGTCCCTGTCCTCTTTCCAGTCACCAGCTCTTCCCCTTTCCCTGCCCCCTCCCACCCCCTCCTCTCCCCATCCAGCAGTACGTCAATTTAAGCACTTTTCCTGCACCTTTAAACCTATATTAAACTACAACCACTCTAATTAACTCTCACCGCCTGTCATTTTGCTTCATTTCCACATAATCCCCCATGCCAGCGTGATCCCAATTCATCCAATCAGCTGCAAAAAAAAAAAAGTGGCAGTCCCCAGACGACTGTAACATCTCTCACTGAACTCAGCAGTCGTGGGGAAACATAGCAGCCGCGTAGGTGAGAAACAGACGTGAACAGAGTGCGGTCTTATCTGTGAAGGAGTGCCCAAAATACAGCACAGGAGGGCTTTCGATCCTTCTCTCCCAGGCACAATTATGGCCAGCTCAGTGGGAAGCATCTATATTAGTGAGACATGATGCATTGAACCAGCGTGACCACACTGTTTGCTCGCAGCCCGCTCTAATGACTTTACCTGCGCGAACAAAGGCAGAGGACCGGGTACAGCCCCTCTCCATTTCGATCCGACGTGTGATTTTTATCAGGAAACCTATGCTGCTTTTTGAGCTTCTTTATGTGGGGAATGAGCTGGGAATCTCTCCCTGCCACTCACCATTTCTTTATTCTCCCTCTCCCCTGCTGAATCGCCTCTTTCTTTCTTTTCTCCCAGTCCATCACAGGTGGAAATGATGTATGACTAGTGTTGCCAGATGCTCTCCTGTGTGAGCAGAAAGCTGATAATGACTTGGTCTAGCCCACTTTACTGGCATCACACCCCTTTTGTCACTCTCCTCTGGAGCGCTCCATGTGTGTGACAAGTTTGTATGAGAAGGAGCAAGACTGGAGGACTTCCCTCTGCTGGTGTGTATGTGTGCAAAAGGGACTGGCGTACACAGCTTTGCTGTACAAAAACCCGATCAATAGAAAAGGCCGTCTCTGACTTGTAAATAACTTCCCTAATTTGCTGTCTCATTAGCAACAGGCCTGTTTATGTTCGAGTTGTCTTCGTCTCAGCCTTCTGGTGCTGTGTCAGTCCCAGATGGTAGGCATGGTAGTCACACCACATAAACTGGCATTTAGCATTGATTCATTGGCACGCGCTGTCCCTTTTAGTGGGCAGACCCCTGCAGAGCCACGTGGGAGTAGGCAGAATATATTTTTTAAAAGATGCTCACTCGCTCACTGTTTTCTAGTTTAATATGCACACATTAGGGTTCGGGAATGTTTTGACATTGCAGGTTATTCAACAAGTAGACACTGAATAGAACACCTGTACAGTATGTGCGAGCTCTATCACGCTGCTGTAACATCCTCCGCCCCTTAAGGAAGGCTTTCAGCCGAAATGAAGAACCTGGCTGCAGGAAATTGCTCCCATTCAGCCACAACTGCATTAGTGAGGTCAGGCACTGATGGTTTTTGATAAGGCCTGACCCTCAGTCAGGGCTCTAATTCATCCTATGCTGGAAGGTGCTGAGGTCGGACTCTTTCCCATCAACCTGGGAAAATTGTTTCTTTATGGACCTGCCTTTGTGCAGAAGGGCACAGAAACATGGAGCTTTCTCAAAGTGTTGCAAAAATAGTTTTTTATGATGTGATATGAAAACTTGCTTTATTAAAGAAGCCTACCTAGCTCAAACTTTGATTAACAGCCTAATGTTTCAACCACAATAGCTGAAAACCATGGTTGGACACAGCGACGCTACCAAAATTACTGCTACTACAGGTTTGTTGTGTCCAGTGAACTTGCAGGTATTTTTTTTAACCATCTCTGCATCCAACTTTCTCTCAACATTTTTGGAAGCTCCATGTTTCTTGTTTCAACACATCAGTGCCCTCATACTCAAAGGCAGGTCCATAAAGAAAGAATTTTCCCGGGTTGATGGGAAAGAGTCCTGACCTCAGCTACTTCTTTGTGTGTAATGAACTTGCAGTCTTGTTACCTCTGAAATGGCTCCTTTGAAGATGGGGACCAGGTTTGCAACCACTCACGGTCAGCCACCATCTTCAAAGAGACTTTGGTGCGTCAAGACGACAAAACAGCAATAAGGCAGAGTCGGTCTGCCATCAGTTTGTGACTGAATGGGGTCAAATTGGCAATCAAATGCAATCTATTTGTGATGATTTTCCAAAAAAGGGCAAATCTGTTGCCAATCTATACACAGAAATACATGTGAAGCACTCACAGTCAGAGTCCGGCCAGAACGTCACAGATTTAAAAGAGAAATTCACAACATTCCTCCACAAACAGTGACGTAGTCGCTGAAGGGCGGAGATTTAACTCCAAAATGAAACCGGCACTTCAATTTGAAATGTGTTGGGTTTTTTAAACACCCAGATAAATGTTTTTTTGTAAAATCGTTAACCTGAATCACGTTCTTTCTTCTTCTTCATCAGAGAGGACAGCTGTAATTTGAATTTGTTGAATTATTGGCCCGCAGTGTCGTTTTATGTTATTAAGCAACAGGAAGTATGACGTTTAAATCATCGCACACCACTTGAAGGGACATTTTGCCTGTCACGTCAATGCATTTTAAGCTATCTACTTGTCATGTAACACTTTTGGTCCACATCTTGAAAATAACTAATTTGCCAACACAGAGAGCAGAAATTGCATTAGCGTTGGTGACCTGGGCTGGAAAACTCATGTTTTTTTTTTTTAATGCCAAGGTCAGCAGTCTGACTCTTTGTCCTTGCCAACACAGGTAGTGATTTTACTTTTTAATTTTTTCCTAAGGAGGAACAGTGACAGCAGTAAGAGTGAACCAAAGCAGTAAAATTAC